>JACSZP010047834.1:201-18779 GCA_016161895.1 Pinna nobilis | reverse complement strand
GAAACTTGCTATATCCCTCATAACCATACTTTAACTGTATACTATGTCACCATACTGTGTCACAAATCCCTATAGATTAATGGATAACTCAACATTATCATAAATCAGCTAAACAAAGTAACTAAAGTGGAAACCTTCTTAAGAGACCAGCTATAAGAAAATGTGTCTTTAAAAAATCCTATAAATTAAACCTGTCATGAGACACCACCTATCTTGAAAGACCACATTTGCATGGCAGAAGGGGTGGTCTCTCAAGACAGGTTCCACTGTAATTTCTAAATGAGCTAGATCCCTGTTCACATAATATTGAGTCATTGATTTTTTTTCATTGGTTACCAAATTACAGAGCTATTGTCATAACTATCAGTCAATTGGGCAAGTTCTACGTGTTTCACTGAGTACATTCCTCTGTCAGTTTGTCATAAGTTAGCACATGTATCTCTAATGTACTGGTAGTCCTGTAATATCTTTGGATGTCAACCAATTAGGATCCCAAATTTAAAAAAGCACAACCAACTTTTACCCAATATTTTTCATTAACATGACTTCAAAAACAGAATATACACACAAACATTTTTGATGATGATGATATTTATGGATGAAAAGGGTAGCGAGTATAACACAACATGTACCAGTACATAAATGTTGGTTATACACGGCCAATTATGATATGTGTTTATAATTAATTATCTACAGTCAAGCGCAGATTATCAGGACTGTATGGGAAAATTGGTCGTCCGGATAATCAATTTTCACTGTAAATGTAAAGGGACAAAACTTGTGTTTGCACAGGAAAGTACATGTAGTGTGTAGTGTCTCTGGTAGTACCCGAGTGAACATGTCACTGATAACTGAATGAAATCAATTTTCTCATTTTACTGTTGGTGTTGTTTATTTGAAAAAATATGTACAACTCAAAACAATGAAATCAAATTTTTATATCATTTGAATTTTGATTAAATCAATAAAAGGACATACACACTAATGATGCTTCGTTACAAGGGCCTTTCATTACAATTACGGATTCATTTACAATGGATTACTCCAATTATCTGATCAAGATATAGGGCTCTCGGCAGGTGTGACAGGTCAACAGGGGATGCTTACTCCGCCTAGGCACCTGATCCCACCTCTGGTGTATTCAGGGGTCCGTTTTTGCCCAACTCCTTATTTTGCATTCCTTATAGTAATTATGAGATCGATCATTGTTTGTTACCTTTAGCTTTCTTACGATACTCATATAATATAAATAGACAATTAGTTCTATAGGCTTAAATGTTTTTTAGGCATAAATAATATGTGTATCAAGTTTAAATGTCCTTGATGTCAAAAAGTTTTACAAAACATGTGCTAAAATGACTCATAACTGCTGTGGAACATTTGGAAATTGAACCAGCCTAGTGTTGAAATGCTCAGATATTGTCAGCTGGACGACTTCACATACGATTTAAAAAGAAAAAGTATGAAAAAACAGGCTAAATATGCTTGAATTTGTTTTAGTTGTGACTCTTATGTGAACACTCATAACATTCACAACTTACCTAATTTGCGGTGATCAGGTGTGTTTTCTTGACGTTTGTTGATGGTGAGTCACCTTGTAAACTGCTAAAGTAACACGATTATCTATCATTAACGCACTAAAGAACAGGTGTTCAGATGTTTTTAATCACCGATAAAAAAAACAAACATATTATCTCAGGATGTTTTTTTTTATAAACATGTAGATCGCTGTCTGTAAAACATATTTGAAAAAAAAATTAGGGGACATCACATTTGTCCATCAAAGCAAAAAATCAGATTATCAGCACCCGGATAATCAGCACTTCACCATTGAAGTTTTGCTGATTTTGTTCGTTGTATCCCTGACTTTATTTCCTTTCTTTCTTTTCAAGATTTTTCCGATTTTGAAGACACAAGTGTTCTGAACAAAGATCAGAATGTAACGAATCCATCGTCAGAGACACCAGACAAACAAGGATGTGCTAGTCGAGAAGACAGTAATACAGACCCAAATACACAAAGGTCCAATGATCACAATGGCGACAACGACAGTGGTACTACTATGACCAGCTATCTCTCAGATGGTTCCATCCTTCAACCTCCATTGAAATCAGTGTCAGATCAAACTAACCACGAAGAGCAGCATTCTACAGACGACCCAAAAAGACCTGTAAAGAAAAAATTGAAAAGGACAAATGTCACCCCAGACCAGTGTCCAAAGAAGCCAGCATTGTTTACTCTTAACCCTTTCTGCATCCCAGTAAATTTGTTAAAAATGAAAACTGTTTTTAGGTCACAAATGGAAAGACAAGAAATGCAAAGACAACACATAGTAAGGCAACAGATGGCGGGCAATCTTAAAACATTACCGCAGATAGTCCCGAGAAAGAATGCATGTATACACAGTAAAAAGGTATACCCAGTGAAAAAAGAAACAATACTGGTTCCTGGAAAGCTAGTTCAGAAGAAGGTGTAGTTTTGGATATACGGCAGAGTTGGTCAATAATGAATCGATTTATAGCAACTTCAGTCCGATAACCAACGAAATAAATTTTCTGAAAAAAGTTACTATTTACCTGTAGTAGATTCTGATGTTTAAAGCGGAAAATGATTTTACGATATCAAGCTTCTTATGAATGGAAAATTTTTGCCCCTGGATATAAAAAAGGACTACTAGTGCAGGGTTATAGCAAATCAACCAAAAACAAAGATATGCACCAAACAGAAAATGAAATATTCACATGATTTTCATGCGTTTTTGCCATGTTTGTATACCACGATGTTAACAGTGGCAATATACTGCATTTCAATCTGAGGGGTCAAATAATTCATTTATCATCGATAAACAAGTGGGTCTGTCTCCAATAGCAGGAGAGGTGATGGCTGTGATGCATAAAACCAAGGATGCCTTTAAACAAGGCAAAGGTCAGCCCCTTTTGACTTCATAATAGACCAACTCCATTGTATATATAAATTTCATTATCGTAAGTATGAGACTTTTTTACTGGAGTCTCACCTTCGGGATATTTCAGACTTGTATCAGCAAGGGTAAACATTTCATGTGAGGTCTGCAACGGAAAATCTATTTGTACAAGATTGTCATGCATTAGTTTATGTTTACAGGTTATCAGGCTTTTACTTGAAAAGGTTTGAGTTGTTTTCACATTTTTGCCGTATTCTATCAATTGCATGAACAGCATACCTGCCAACCCTACTGATTCACACGGTAGCCTACCGTTTTTTTTGTAGCTCCCATCACATGCCGATTTTTGTAGGAAGACTTACCGCAGTATAAAATGTTGGTGAAAAAGAAATAAAATAGTTTGTTCGTAGAGTTTTTCGTTTGTTTGCCACTTCAAGATCAATTAGTACATGATGCTGTTTCTTCTACTGTAAAATGTATTGTTATACAGTGAACCCTCTTTATAACGACCATGTTTGTCCCTTGGGGATTCTGTTATTGTATCGAATTTGCTCTTATAAAGAAACGATAGGTCAGCTGAGTCTGGCGGCGTTTATAGGTCTCTCAGTCATTTTTGTAGTAGGGTGTCTCATAGCACCTGCATCGTAAAAGTCATGTGCACACTAGGTAATTACGAAGCATTTAAGCTTTAACAATCGTCACTCTTAAAAATCAATAAATAATCGAAAAATATAATCAGCAATTATTATTGAGAAATTATTGCATCATTGTATCGCGGGATTTAGCAACTAAAAATGCATGTTTGTTCAGAATATTTTATGTCGGTGTCGGAAGCTGTAAATTCCATTATATGGACAGTAAACAACATCATGTACGTTTGTTCTTGGCAAATTCCTGTCGGTAGGTGAAAATGTCGGATTTTCGACGGTCGTTATAAAGCGGTCTCTCTGTAGTTCAATTAACTATGTTCTGAAAATACAGGACATTACACCATTTTGCTTCATTTTTCAAAATATTTTCCGGGGGGTTTCCCTACACTAACCTACCTTTTTTGCTCAAGAAGGGGTTGGCAGGTATGGTACAGTAACTATGTAGGATACTTGCATGCAGTGGAGCCTCGTTCATCCAGGTTGGGCACCATGAAACTTAAAATTTACTCAAGTCTGAGAATTTTCTCAACTCAAGCATATACATTTTGTATGTAATTCAGATTGGCTGAGAGGCTGGAGTTGAGATAATTCTTAGACTGAACTAAATTCTTAAGTTTTTTTTTGCACAGCCCCAGATACTTGTTTTTGTTTTTTGAGAAATTGTTCGGGTAGATAAGGAAACCAGATTGCCTCTTGTAAAGTTTGATATAATTTGAATAGAGGATAAGCATCTGAACAAGTTTTTGGATTAATGAGACTCAACTGTATTCATTTTGTTGTTAATTTTGTTATTGTGTTGTTAAACTTTTGTTTAGTATCCCATTTGATATATTTTGATCCATATTAAGACAAGCCAAATATCAATGTAGGGCTTCAAAATTTTTGGCTTAGGGTCATTGAGCAGTGCAGGATTTTTAATTTGCAGACACCTATTGAGAACCTCAGTTTGTACGGTTTTATTGGAAAGACAGGAAAAGCCAGCTACCTCTGCTGAGGCTCTGGCACATGAGCTCCTGGCTGAGGCTCTGGCATATGACCTCCTGACTGAGGCTCTAGCACATGACCTCCTGGATGAGGCTGTAGCACATAATCTCCTGGCTGAGGCTCTAGCACATGATCACTTGGCCTGAAGAGGAGGCTCTGTTTTGGAGCTATGACAGCTCTTGCTACCTTTGTAACTATTGTCACTTTGTCAGAAATACATGCATAAGAGATGGTGAAAGTTTGAAATTCTGAATGATAAATGCCAAGCACATTAAAGTTAATCAGACACCTATCAGATAAATACAATGTACATGTATCTTGAATACAGAAGAATACTGTATACAGGGTTATTTTCGCCCTAATGCGATTGCAAACAGTTTCCCCCCCTTTTAAATTCACATATTTTTGTCATAATTCTATTCAATGAATTTATCATTTCGATTTTGCCCAGTTTTGAATTCGCCCACTGACCATGGGGATGAAAGGGGCGAAAATAAAAACGGGGGGTGAAAATTTCTCTGTATACAGTATGTCTACAAAAACTTGGAGTATAATGAATTGATTGCTATGCAGAATTGAAAACAAATCCCCATATCTATTGCTGGAATATGTCCAAAAGGCATGTAACGAGTGAGGCTTATATGCAGTAGAAAATTTCCTGATTATGACTGAGCACTCAATAGTATTCTATAATATCTGTGACAGGTCCAGGGAACAGAGTTTCAGTAATAAAAAAGTCTTGGGACATTCTCAGCTTGCTCAGCCAATCAGAATTCAGGGTTAGCTAAAGTTAAGTAAATATTAAGATTTAAGTAGATTTGCATCCTCAGTCAGTCTTTGATTCTTGTTCAGTTGTGGATTCCATCTACATGTTACTTTGGTAAAATAAAATATGTAGTAAAGTCAGTCTTTAAGGAATCAGCTTAAAGCAAATTTAGTGCTGTAAAGAAGAGGAATAAAATCCCCGAAAATTACTATTTATCTATACATGTAGTAAATTCAGGTGCCCTTTTCACAATGAATCTTACTAAAAAATCACTCCTAATGTAAGTGTATGAAGATTTATTACTGTTTATACCAGAAATTCTAAATGTAAATAAAGTAATATAGTCAAAATCTGATTTATACCATTCATGTAAATCAAATTTCATCAAAATTGGGCTGATTTTACAGCAAAATGTATGAATTATGATCAATACGTCAGTTTTGAGATACTTTCCCTTTGTAGAACTCTTCAGCGTGAAGACGCGATTAGCTGGCGAAGTATGCAGGAAGGTGGGACTGTTCTCGTTTGATAACTACGTGTGTATCTGCATATCAGTATTGTTATCAAGACATACCACATTTCAACGTTATTAAACGAATATATCCAGGTATCTTCACCTACTAGAGGACGAATTTCATTCTTTTTCACCATGAAATAAATGCTTTACGTTTGTGGTAATGCTATACCCTTTACTAACTTTGGAAAACAGTCCCACCTGCTTCGTTATGCAACGTCCAAATACGCCTCCAAAAGCAGAAGAGCTACAATCTCAAAACTCCCGTATTGAAATATTGCTATCTTTCAATTACAAGCGATTTTGATCATAAGATTTTCTGTGAAAGGGGTCCCTGATGCCTATAACGATGTCAAAAGTCAATCCCCTTATACTTCATTATAGACCAACTCCACTGTATCTATTTTGTAATGATTTTCCTCCAGAGAAGAACACAGTCTTACTGCCAACCAAGTGTAAAACCATTAGAACATGAAGAACAAATATGCAAGATTACAAGAATCCAAAATTTATGGAGAACTGAACAATTTACTGTATTGCAAATCACTTTGTTTTCAGAAATGAAATGAAAATTGCATGTTTAGGTATGGTATGATTCAGAACTGAGTTTTAAGTGTATGACTTGTACATTGGAACCTATTATGGAAGACTACCCCATCTGACACACAAATGTGGTCTTTTAAGACAGGTGGTCACTCATGACAGATTTTTTTAAAAAAATTATTTCTGGAGACTTTTTCTTATAAATGATCTGTCAGAACAGGTGGTCTCTCCAGACAGGTTCTAATGTACTTAATTTTGATATATAGTCTTTTTTTTTACACAGAAATACTTTGAAAGGTTCAAGAATCTACTCTTTTTTGCTCATGATACATGTATGTGTAAATTTTAAAAGCCTACTGCATGTACTTTTCTGGTAATTTTCTATGGAGAAGTAAACCGTTAAAACCTAATATAGTGCCTTGTTATCTTATTCTTGATTTTCGTGAACAAAAACTTTCAGACTTTGGGGGTTTCGAAATATAGAATAAGAGAGGGGGCCCAGTGGTCAGTGTGCATGTTCCCCTTTTGATCATGTCATGGGTTTGAATCCGCACTACACCGTGGTTGACTTTCCTTGTCCTTAGGATGAGGAGTTGGACATTAACCACTTCAGTGCGTATTATGACGTCATATTATCTGTATGATGTTGCGTAATTAATCTTGCTATACACAAAAATGAATATACATTTTCATGACGTATATACTCATACGCATTCAGGAAAAGTTAATGTCTTGACACATGTATCCGTCATATGCACTGAAGTGGTTAAACAACAATACAACAAATATGGCTGCCTGAATCTTTGAGACCAGAAAACTGGTCACAAAACAAATAAATGTCTCTGCTGCCAGATTTCCAGCCTGGAGGTTGTAATATCTTAAGTAGTCTTTATAGTTCTTGTTGACCAATCAGATTTCTTGTTACATCTGTTATTTGAAAAAGCATATATCTTCCGTGGAAATGAACAACAAGATTATATGACACAGATCTTCCAAAGTAATGGTTATGTAAAACTTTGTGTATACAAAAAAAAGCCTCCAATTGTTGGCAAATGCGGCACCATAAAAACAAAAAAATATCAAATCAGCGAGTGAACAGTGCTAACACAGACGACCAACGAATGATTTTGACTACTTTTATATAATTAATGTATATTAAACAATTTACAAAAAAAATTATATAACAAATCAAAGAGACTTGCATGTTCCTTGTTTTTATGTAGAAGTTTATGGTTGGAGAATCACTAATTTCAGGTGCGCAAGGTTAAAAGGAGTTATGGCAGAAAGTTATTGAAGACTGCAATTGCAATACATAATGCTATACAGTTTGTAATATCAAAGGTCAGACTGTCATTGATAAAACAGCTTAATAATGCAAATTATATCATTAGACGTCATAACTACAAGAGAACCTCAAGGCTTAACGAAACAAGAAAATATCAATATTGTCAGGCACTAATTGTTCAGTTTTTATATCATTGTGCACTGTGTAATAATATAATTAATTACAGTCAACTCTGCAAATAAAAGGAATCACATGTAACAAGGTATCGGTTGTTACAAGGAGAATTCTTTTCCTGGTTCACTTTCCATGCATTACTTTGTAATTTCGAATAATGAAGATCGGCTATAATGAGACAAATATCTTGCTCCCTTCAACTTTTCAACTCCAACATGTATAAAGGAAAAACCTATCCCTGTGAAAATGAGAATTTAAGCATAATTGACCAATATTGGTATATATTTTGCAAATTCCAGGGCCTCCCGGCACTCCTCTAGATCTGCGCATGTAAGACACCGTGGCCTTCAAAAAGAAATTCTCACAATAATGTTAATTATAACTTTAATGCAATAAATTAATATGATAAATTGGAAAAAAAAAAAACTCATTTATGATTACGAGTTATTTTAATCGTAAGACATGAGCTTTTGTGAAAAAGGCCCCTTATTCGTAAAAACCTGTGCAGATTAAAATCTCAACTGAAAATCAATTGATAATGAACATTTGTGCCTCTAGTTTGCATGTAACAACCTTTTAGCATAATCAAAATCAGATAAGGGCAAACAACTTTGAAAGTGGAGAGTCAGAAGTGTTTTACCAGTATGCTAGAATACTGTACGACATTGTGTGTGACTGATAAAGTGACATAGGGACCTTGTTTTTTATGACCCAGAAACAAAGTTTGAGGGGCATATAGTTTTTGGTCTGTCTGTCCATCTGTTTGTTTTTTGGTTACTCTTGTTTGTTAAAGAAACTAATATTGGCCACTATAAACTTCTGAATGGTAAATGATAGTGCTTTCACATTTCACATGTGCATTCCTTGTGACAAGACCTTTCTGTTGGTATCATAATTTTTGACATTATGACCTTGACCTACTTTTGGAAAACTTTACAAAACGTTTAACATTGGCCATAACATCTGAATGGTAAGTGATAGAGCATTCATATTTCACATTTGTAGGCCAACTCCTTGTGATAAAACCTTTCTGTTGGTTCCATAACTTTTTACCTCATAACCTTGACCTTTGATCTACTTTTGAAAAACTTAAATATTGCCAATAACGTCTGATTGGTATGTGATAGGACCTTCATATTTCATGTGTGCTTTCTTTGCGACAAAACCTTTCTCTTGTTCTATAATTTTTAACCTTGTGACCTTGACCTTGTGACTGATATACATATGACTAATGCTGCAGCAACACCTACTGTGACATGGGACCTTAGATTTTACTGTCTCACCAAAAATACAGGGGCAGCCATCGGTAGTGTGGCTCGGATTTGAAGACATGACATCAGAAGAAAAACAAGCTAACCACTAGGCCATGGTGACCCCAAATTTTGTCTGAATGTGAACATACATGTATGTATAGTTTTCAGGAAACTTTGGCATAATGAAGTCACCAAATGGCGAGAGTATCAAACTTTTTAGACACGCATCAAGCTCTTGTCAGCATAGGATTAAGCCTCTCTGGAATCTAGGTTAACTACGCATAAGAAAGTTCATTGGTTTCCTCAACGCCACCGCGCACAAAGATAATTTGGCAGGAGGCATCGGGGCAGCTTGTATCTCATGAGCTCTTGGCTTGTCCAACACTCCCCCCAGATGATGAGCCAAGCACTCGCAGCAGACGACATCAAACTGATTCCATAGATCCCATTATCATGTATTCCATTGGTCACACTTGTTTTAAAATTGTTCTGATCTGCATCCATAGCAAAAAAAAAGGAAAACTGTTTCAAATAGTCTGACCTGTAAAGTAGGTCATAGAGACCAAAACCCAATAAAGTGCAAACTGGAACTGTAACTCTGTGAGAGGAAGCTAGTGTCCAAATATCATTATCTGATCTACATCCATAGGGGAAAAAGTCCAGAAAACTGTTTTGACCTAGTCTTACCTGTAAAATAGGTCACGGTGACCCAAACCTGCTAAAGTGCATACTGGAACTGTAACTCCATGAGAGGAAGCTAGTGTCAAAATATCATGGGCGGACAGACAGATGGACAACGCCACAACATATGTCCAATCTTACGACAAGCATATAAAAATCAATACTAAGGATGAAGTAAAAAGAACAAACAAACTATTCTACAACTGGTTAAGCGTGCCAAATTAAACTCTGACATATGACCTTTGGGCGTCATTGATACAGCTTGAACTTTAGCCCTTTACCTATCAACCTTAAGACAAGCAGGTTACTGTAATGTTATGACTGGTATAGGGTAGCTTATTTTTTCTCCTCAAATTTTAAAAATTGCTGCAAATGTGTTTAATGCAACAGTAAAGAATTATAACTTTTTTCCTTGACCAAGTCAGAATAAAAAAAATCCCTATGAAATGAAGCATCAGTACTGCACAAACAAACAAAAAATCAATACTTACAATCGATAAAAAAAAATTACCATTGCATTAATATCTATTTGAACAGTTCAAGTGAAATTTAAATAAAGTTGTTGAAAACACATCTGGAGTAGGCGGTTACAGTGTACGAGTTTACACACTTTTATAATGCAAAGTAGCAAAATAATTGTTCTACAACCAAGAGAACCTGTCCAAACAAACTACCTTTATGCTTTTTTTGTGATATTTATTTTTCTCATTCCTGTACATACATTGAGCTGTCATGGCTCTATGGTAACCAAGTATGACCTATGATCATGAGGTCAGATTTAAGAGCTCAAAAGTTTCCTATCTTTTGTTTAAGACAGTAGAAAATGAGTTCCCCAGTCACAGTAGATGTCAGCATGTCAAAGAACCCTCCATGCTCAATATCCATAAGTACCAAACATCAGACGTTCAGTGTCAAGCATTTAAACCAAAATTGTAACACTTCATCAACATATGGCAGCATTTCCATATAAGTAAAAATTTCTTGAGAAGGATGCTAAACAGCAATACAACTGACTGGTTTTGAGATGTCCAAAGGGGGGGGGTTGTTATATTGGCTCTGGAGTTGCAGATTCCACTGTATAATATTAGAGTTTATGTCACTGTAGAAGCTTATCTCATAATAATGCTTCTGCTCCATTTTACCTTCATATAATTAATAGGATCTAACACCATGTTCTGGGAGAGAAAAAGAAAATTAATCTTCATTTCACAGAGAAGCAGTAATTTTGGATTTACAATATGCCACTATTGAAAGGTATGATGAACCTCTCATTTGGTAAACTTTGGACTCCTATTGTGGCCCCATCTTGACTATGGTGGCCACCATTTGTACAAACTTGAATCAACACTTTTCCATGATGCTACAATATCAATTTGATCAATTGTACACCTGCTGTTCTTGAGAAGAAATATTAAATATATTTTCCTATACTGGTAATTATAAACCTAAGTTAAAATTTGGAATCCTATTTTGGCCCCATCTTGACCCCTGCAGCTACCATCTTAGTAAAACTTAAATCTGCACTATATCATGATGCTCCCATATTAATTTGATAAATTGTATACTAACTGTTTTTGAGAAGAAGATTTCTAAATATATTTTCCTATATAAACCTACGTTAAACTTTAGGCCTCTATTGTGACCCCTTCTTGACCCCAGCAGCCACCATTAGTACAAACTTGAATCTACACTCTATCAGGATGCTTCCACTTAAGTTAATTGATTTTTGGCTTGGTGGTTCTAAAGAAGAAGATTTTTAAAGGCACTCACCCAATTTTAATTTTTCTCAATTACCCCCCCTTTGATAAGGGCCTGACCCTTCATTTGAGTAAACTTGAATCCTCGATCTTCATCCACGGATGCTTTATGCCAAGTTTGGTTGTAATTGGCCCATTGGTTCTTAAGAAGAAGTTGAAAATGTTCAAAGTTTACAGACAGAACTTTTGGTTCAGGTGAGCTAAAAGGAGATATCTGAACCTACCTTGTACCAAGTGAGCGTTCAAAATTCAACAATTGAAAAGCAGAGAACATCATAAACAGCAATTCACACAACAAGATGTATAAAACCAAAAATAGAGAAACACGAACCCCACTAAAAGCTAGTGATAAGTTCAGGTTCTCCGGAAGGGTAAGCAACTCCTGTCTGTGTTCGGCACATGTCTTGTCACCTTTGTTTGGAATGCAGGAGTAAGTTACAGATGGCGATGGTTATAAATGAGAAACGGATGGGATTAGGTGTCTGAAAAGGGGAACAAATCCCTCATGGTCTGTTTTACTTATATATACATGTACTATAACGATCAACCAGGTCAACTCATGATGGTGACCATAAAACTTTTGAAGTATTAGAAACTATTAGAAACACTTGGTTAAGTAGCTTCTTTATCAGCGGCAGAATATCATCTAAGAAATGTAAACTACATACGCATTTGCTGCTGGAATATTGCTACCAAAAAAATAATTTTTGGAAAGTTCACAATAAAGAAAATGAAATAATATCTTTTATTATAAAGTTTCATTCTCAAATGTCCTTCATTTTCAATCTCTAGGTGAGGGTTACGGTAATATGACTAGCAGACCTGGGAGTTTCCTTGGTGTCCTTTGTTTCAAGTTCATCTGGATCGATACGATCAACATAGTCACCAAATTCAGAATTATTTTAGGAAAGAATGTCACCATTACAACAGAATGTAAAGTTATAAGATTGGGTTAAGTTCTTGTCATTATTCTTTAAAAGTCCATGTATAAAATCAGCCTTACATTAATAATTATATAAGTCATCAAGAGGAGGAGCACAGTTGGTACCCATTGGAATGCAGACAATTGATTGAACTATCTGATGCTGTCATTTTCACAGAACTTTTTGTTAGAATCAGTGGTTTTTAATAAAGTATGTTGTATCCCTTCCTAGAATGAGTGTTTCTTGCAAGGAAATTCAGTTAGTATGTAGTCAGTATACAAATACATGTATTGAACAACACTTTAATAGGCCTAGATATGATGTGGATTCTATCTCCTAGTACGTGCATGAGGCAATACTTGTAGTAAATCTATATGTACATATAACTAGGTTTATGTCAGCATACCTTTTGGGTTAATGATTAGATGAGACAGTGCAAAACCTAGGTCCTGTACTACTGAGTATGTGCCAGAAAGTTAGCAAACTTTCCTTATGCAATGGCCAAATTTGTAGCCATTCTGTCAATAGCATTTGGTGGTGTAGCTATATAAGTGAAGGATTCTTGAGTGGGACAACAACTTGAGTGAATATGAGTATAGGCAATAGGCTACATGAATAAGAGTGTTGTGATGCTATACCCCTTTACATGCAAGTATGCCTACATCACATGCATAATATGTTGTTTATTATTTTTTTTCTGAGTTAAAGCTTCACTGTACATGTATGATATAGGGCAATGGAAAACAAATAAAGAACATTTAAGAATTGAATAGTAGAGCATTTCGCCATACTACGATACCGTTAATTGATTTTTACTCCCAGCAGATATATAAATTATGGGGCCTCCAAATATAAGGAGACGTCTTAAATGTATTATTTACTTATAACAAGCACAATAATGGTTGGGATAATTTGTAAGGAATAAAAAAAATTCTATACATGCTGTATGGCCTACGTCTCATAAGTTATTTGATCGCACTGTCTAGCATGAGCATGATGTTTGATTAAAACTATATGCATGTCACTCTTAATTTAAGAAGGTATCTGCTAGCGCTAATGCTGATAGATTTACAGGTTTCCGACTTTAGTACTACAGTAGTACTGTGTTTGTTTTGTCTGTCATAATTTTCTCCACGTCACATAATTCGTATAACAAAATGCGATGCAATTTTTTCTTACAAAATAGTTCAACAGCCGTATTGATTCGCCTATTACGTGCTTCAACTGGGACCAATGAAGCGATCGTTAGGTTGTGTATCTAATACAATAGAACTGAGGTCATGACCCCAAGTAAGTGCGTGTTTATTGACCTAGATAACAGACTGTCGAGGTCAAATGACTGACTCTATTCGGAATGTTGTCACTATTCGGTTTTCAGTTCATTACATAGGAAAAAATCCGATAGACGCCTGTCCGAATTTCCGTAAAGAAAGTAAACGCATGCGTAGAGAGATAGGGTAAAAGAAAATGGCGGCCTCGAAAACAGGATCGAAGGCCCTGTGCCATGGGGGAATAGTTAGAGTAGGATACTACGAAATGGAAAGGACAATCGGGAAAGGAAACTTTGCTGTTGTCAAGTTAGCGACCCATATTGTCACAAAAACGAAGGTATGTTGTCTAGAAACATCGAAAATGTGTATTTTACTTGCGTGTTATTTTCTGTTGTGGCTTGTTCAGTTGTTGGTTCACTTGGTCATTGTGACTTTCCCCATCACTAACATGTTTACTTTATATCTAATCAAATTTCAGTCTTGAATTACACAGCAGTCAAATATAAGATAAACGAATGTTAATGGAAGACATGTATTCACGTAAACACCACAGCCTACCAGTACTGACAGTAGGCCACAGTGCATGAGCTAAGCCTAGGCCTAGTGACAAGGCAACACTTGAACGTATACCCTACCTCAGGCTCAGGTGGGAATGGTGTCAGGTAATTTCGGTACATGTTTAGTCTGATACCTAAACTATTGGTACCTGATAATATTAATAAATGCATTTATTTTGTATTCGGTAATTTTACGAGACATAGATAGGGCAGTACAGTTGTTGTTGTACATTACCTGAATAAACTCTCGGCCAGTTGCTAGCAAGTTTAAAGACTCTCGATGCACAACTTTGAGCTGAACGGTTACATATCGGCTTATTCCTGACCAATTCTGATCATAGTCGTTAAACAGCTCCAATTATGTAAATTATGTTGATATTTATTTGTAGATCATTATCACAAGTTTCATACAAATATACTTTATTAGTATGTAATAGACGAGGAAAAATGTCGGCCAAAGTGGAATTCGAACACAGGCCTCTCGCTAACCTTGCGGCTGCTCTACCAACTGAGCTACCTGGTCCGATATGCCCATACAAGTACAGTTTAACCTGCCCTATCGACCACTTTTATATAGCAACTTCCTGCTCATAACGACCGGTTTTCACCGCCCAACAAATTGAAGCATCTAATAGATTCTGATATAGATGTTTTCTTAATATTAAAGCTGATGTGAGGTGTCATTTTCTCTGGATATATGATAATATATAGGACATTTTTATGTACCCACACAAACAAAAAAAGAAAGCTAGAGAGCATAAAGTGATACCCACAGTCCATCCTTCTATTACATCATTCAATCCTTCTGCCATAATCCAGTTTCTGTTAATTTTCTTAGTCAAGCATGGAGATTTGAGTATAACTATAAATATCTGTACGAGAGCATTCATGTCAAGTTTGTATTTTTAGGGTTTGAACAACTCTCAGCAGTGATATGCCCATTGGAATATTGAAAATTTCATTGAATCCAGTTTCTAAACTTTGCTGCCAGCTGGGTTGTTCATGTTGCTTCAACACATTTTAAGTTTAGAAAGTGACGTTTGTTGTGTTAATCTTTTAAACAAATAAAAGCAAGGAGACTTTTTAAGCACCAATGAAGTGAATGTATCATTGTTATATTTTGAGATAATGTTCAGAGGGTTGTCAACTCACAGGTGCCTGGTGACTTCTCCATATACATGTAAGTGAAATTTTCTAGATTGGGATGTTAAACAACAATACAAAAATAAGCTTCTCTAATGTCAAGCCTTGTTCTGTAGTTCCCATGGGGCCAAAATTCGGCCCCATTCCCAATGCAAAATACCTGTGTTTTTTTCTCAATTTGACCGAAAAAATTTCCAATTACTTAAATTAATGACATTGTATGGTGTTAGCCCACATTTCATAGTGATAATCATAAAGAGCATAAAAATTAAAATACATTTTAAAAAGCGTCAATACAACATTGTATTGTAAATACATCATATGGCATATGTTAAATATTTTTCCCAATTAAACACCAATTTGCATTAAAGTTCCCAATTGTGTTGCCAATGGCATTTTCCCAAAATTGAAATAAAAAGGCCAGCTACTTGTATCTTTCGAAAATTTAGATTATGCATGAAGCTAGTACATTGTAGTTGATAGCTTACAAATGCATCTCAAATACTACCATGATAGTAGAGCAATTCTTGTAATCATGTACAGCCATACTGATAATTATTTTGGAATGACATTTCATGTTGAATGAAAGCAATCCTGCCAGATTATAACAACTATCAATATCACAAAAGATTAAAAAATATTTTCTTACCCATGATGGTTTTAATAAATTTCCAGAATAAGAAATTAGCCTGATGATACTCAAAGGATGATACAATTGACCTTGCCAGCCCTACTGCAGTAAAAGTTAAAATTCTCCACTTAAAGAAAAGAAAAACATTATGTACAGTTTGTACAGATGCACAATCCATGGGATTTTTAGTGTCACTTCTGATTAAGATTCTAATTACAGTAGAGTCGGTCTATAATGAATCGGCTTAAAGCGAATTCAGTGCTATAAAGAAGAGGGATAAAATCCCCCAAAAGAATTACTTATTATCTATTTATGTAGTAAATTCTGATGCTTAAAACGAAGGATTCCTGTAACGAAGTGAAAAGTCAATCCCCTTTGACTTTGTTAAAGACCAACTCCACTGTATGTGTCTACCTGCATTTTATGATTATTCGTATATTTAATGAACCAACAAAAAATATCTTTGACGGTACACAGGGAAATTTTAGCCCCATTTTATTTTTCCCCTCCTCCATTCACCCTTCTCGTAATTGAGTGAATTCAAAGGTGCACGGATGAATTTATAACGGCTAATTCATTGAATAGAATTATGATGAGATTGTGTGAAGTTAAAGCAGGGCCAAATGGTTTGCAAGTGTATTAGGGTGAAAATAACCCTGTCTACAGAATTCTAAATCAAAGGTGTTCATGTATGGTCAATACACAACATTTTTGAGGATGTGCTTTTGGTTAAAATCCAACACTTTCTTGTAATTACAAAAATATGAAATGAAATGTGTACAGTGAATCATGAAAAACAAAACTTAAAATATATACACAGCTTGTGGTACTTCAACACCATTCCTTTTTAAAACCAAAGAATGTTACAAAATTGTGATGAAATTATCTGTTTTTTACGTGGCCAGTACAGACTAGCAAGAAAGGAAAATTAGAACTGATTAAAAAATCTGAGGTTTTGGATACCCTCCTTAACTATTAAATGATAATAGGCAGACCTTTGCTTCTATCAAGTGGAGAATAAAGTTGTTGTCGCCTTATCCCCCCTCCCCCTGTAAAAAATAAGTGCCAATGGTTATATGGCTTGCATATTTCACAAATTTTATAAAATTTGTTATTGTATCAATGTTATGCATATTTTCAAAATATTTTCTCATAAATGGACCATCAAACTGATACTCTGACTGTAGATATAATTAAAAATAAACACATATCTCATGCCATGTTACTTGGATTTCTTGGATAATTTTGATGCTGACAACTAGTGCCTGGTAAATGGTTCATATGGATATGCATGCATCTGATCACTTACTGTATTTGTTTTTCCATGCTAACTTGCATACAACAAAAGTGATACGATAATGTGTGGAGTTAAAATAAAAACCTGCAAAACAATATAAAAAGATGAAACTGGACATATATAATGTTTCCTAATTGATTCTTCATGAATAAAATATGTAACACCTCATTTCGATAGATAAGATTACATAAAAACATACTCATTGTAATAGTTTTCGTTATCTCTAGGATATTTGGATAGCATAGAGGTACTTAAGTGTATGTAGTGAACTCTGTGTAAATTCCGGTATATAAAAATTGTGATGATTGAGGATAATCTTAAACATATATTTATACAATTAATGATATCTACTTGGTTAAAGATAAGGTGCAGACAGGTGTGGAAATATTTCAACTCGGTTGTTAACCCTTAACAGCTGTTATCCAATTAAAGAAGCAAAATAGGAAAGTGGGATAGAATTATAGCATGATGCTGTGGGTTTATGAAATTATGTGGTACTATAGTGGAACATATCTTCAGAGATCACCCCTTCTGTCATGAAAGTGTGATCGTTCAAGACAGGTGGACCTATGACAGGTTTTTATTGATTAAAAATACAGTCGAAACTCGTTATCTCGAAATTCGGGGGACCATGGAAAATATTTCGACTCATCCGAAGTTCGACTAAAAAAATTCCCAGACTCAGTTCAAAATGCCCGCCCGCTTCCTTATCTTATCTACCTTACAACCATGACTATGCACCACGCACGTATACTATACTGTACAAGCAAGCCTTCCTAAGCCATATGCTACATAAGTTTTATATTGTCGTAAATACAAAGGATTTTTCCTTAATTTTGAATAGCAAATATCTTTATTTCACGTAAAAACTATCAATTAAACAGCTGTTGAATGATACACACATGTACATTGTACTTACTGCCATCGTAACTCACATGGTTTTATACCAGTTACCTCCCTTCTTGAAACTTTAACCTAAATTACGAAATCCTTAAACCTGTAAAACGAATATGTCGACGTACTCTTGCAACACAAACTTCCCAATGCACAAATAATGCTTCAATTCGAAAGAAATGATCTTGTCTGGTATTTATGAAAATTTTTTGGCTTGACACGTTTCTCGCAAATTGTTTCAACTTTCTTTCAACACATCGATAATACAACACTTTCGTTTAATTGCACTCCATAATTTGGATTCACCCAAGCAAATACTGACTACACATGTT
>JACSZP010047810.1:0-11253 GCA_016161895.1 Pinna nobilis | reverse complement strand
GTAATTCGCAAAGCGAATATATATATATAAATCAAACCGGTTTTGAGAGAGACCATTTCGATGGAAAGGAATAAAAAGGGTCGCATATGACAGAAGGTCCCTTAATTCCGGTGATTCATATAGAAAAAAGCCATCTTGGGAACCATTCAGGTCACATTAGACAGGTAGTCAATATAATTTAATTGATCGCCAAGACAGATTAGCCTCTCTCTCTTAATATATATATATAGTAAAATAATTAAGGAATTTACTCGCAAGAGGAGCACATATTTCTTGTGTTCCTTTATGGCAAAGGTTTGTCGACAAAACTTACGTTTGTTATAGGGGCCTTTACAAATTTAGAAATATTTCACCTTTTGGAAAAAACGGAGAATTTCAAGAGTACTGCGTCTAATTTAGAGATGTGTACATAGTTTTGGTGAATATGCTTTGTAAATTATTGCGAGCACAAGTAAATAACAAAAGCGAAAGGGTTTAAGTGAAGATGCGTTCTGAATATAAAACTCTAGAATAAAGATCTCTATATATAATCTCTCTCTCTCTCTCTCTCTCTCTATATATATATATATAATATAAATATATATAATATATATAATCTCTAAATTGAGTAAAATTTATTAGGTAGATGGATTTTGTTTTACATGAGAGTAGTTCCTTTCCGTACAATAAATAAAGGTGTGAGTCTAAGTGGCATGGTAATATTTTGTCTCTTTCGAATAAGTTGAAAACATAACAAAATAATGTGTTAAAAAAGTAAGATTTGGAACTCTGCATAGGAAAATGTCCTCAGTTGATACCGAGATTCCACCTCAAGAATATTAAGGGGTAAGGGGTTTGAAATACAACAAAATTAATACAAAAGAATTGAATATTTTAATGCAGGCTGACAGAGATAACAGATAGATTAATTATACTTGTGGATCAGTGGTAGGTTAAAAAATATTCCTGTAAGAGTCATTTCCCTTTCACCGCACCGTTGCGTTGATCTCAGTGATTATTCATCTTTTAAACGCCATAGTTGTATAGTGGGTTCTCCATCAGAAAAAATATCACCGAAATATTGATCCTAGATTAGGATCCCGGCAAAGACAACTCTAAAGCAGCCTTCCACAGGGAAAATATACTTTTTAGTGGGTGAGATGTTTTTTCTGAACCTATTTGTAGAGTAGGAAAAACGAAAAAAGAAAGAAACCGCCACCTATTTTCAAATACATTGAATGCAGCGCCATGGCTTCTGCAATGAATATTTTTCATTGAAAAAAGATTTTCCGGTTTTTTTAAATATCACTATTGGTATTCATAGAAGACATTTGTAAACTACATACTATCACTTAAACAAAATCAATGATTTGTAGAACGTCCAGTCTTGTAATCCGTCAAAATCTAGAATTGCTTTTGAACAATTTCCTGACAAATATGGTTTGAAACGCCTAGATCAACATGAACACAGTAAGTAATTTTCATGTGCCTTGTTTATCTCTAAATACCATTCTATCCGACATATAATGCTTGCAAATTACAGTTTTTCAAAATTGTCAGGGCGCGTTCTGAACAAGAACATTTTACGTACAGAGGAAAACTGTTTTTGATAGGTTGTGGTCACAAGAATATCATACATTTTGTTTAATATTAACTCGCAATGTTAACGATCGATATTTTCATTTGTTTTGTTTGTAATTAGGCCAATGGCGTGTCACTAATTACAAATTAATTGATCGATCGTGGAGTATACATATTTTTAATCGATGTGATGAAAAATTCATTTGTGACTAATCTATTTCTGTTTTAATTTGTTTGCAAGTTCATGACGGCTGTGACCGATTAACAGGATATGCTCAGGCTAAAAGTTGCATACATTATCACCATTATCAGCATTGCCCAATATTCATGGGGGTTGTAAATTATTGTTTCCCTTATGTCCCATCCATGGCAAGCATTTGCCCAATATTCATCGGGATTATACATGTTTGCCTTCGTAATGTCCCATTCATGGTCAGATTTTGCCCAATATTCAGGGGGGGGGGGGGGGGGGGGGGGGGGGGGGGGGTTCGTAAATTATTGTTTCCCTAATGTTCCAACCATAGTCAGCATTTGCCCAATATTCACCGGGATAATACATTTTGCCCCCTCCCTATTGTATCATTTATGGTCAGCAATGCTGCATTTACTCAATATTCATCGGGGTTATACTTTTTTGCCCCCTAATGTCCCATCCAATGTCAGCATTTGCCCAATATTGTAGATGGTCTCTTCAATTTTATGAATGATTGTCTATATATCTGTAATTCTTATATCTGAAATGCATTATGTTAGCTTAAAACGTTCAAGCATACGATTTTGATGCAGTTTGGTTATGTGAGCAACATCCCCAGTCTTTTATTAAGAGCAATTCTTTAGGTTTAACGCAGCAAAGAGTATTTCAAGATCTAGTCGTAGCTCTATGGTAAAAGGCTTGGCTCAAGACCACAAGGCGAGGTCACGTGTCACTAGATTATAAGTTACATGGATTTGAATGTAGGATACGGGAATATATATGGTCAGTAAAACTTACGTATCTGAAGAGGCGCAACCGAACTGGATTCGTTATTTTTACTGACCACATAAATTCCCGTATTCTACCCTAAAAAATCATGTAACGGTTTCATCCCAGTGAAGACTTTTCGTGTGGTGTAAGTGCCAAGGATCACCGTTTCTCGATGCATGGACGTATAATCACGAATGCGTTCAGTGCCGTAGAAGCTACGAGCCCATGTGCATAGCTGACGTCATTCAACAAAGGGCAGCACGTGGTCTCTCTCAAAAGTTTTCATTGTACTATTCTGTCTGATGTGTCTGAAGCAATCTTTTACTTGCTAATCAAACCAGAGAACTACTTTTAATTCAATTTTATCTCATATTAGATTTTTATAGATTTACGGACCAATTGGTACTTTTCGACACTCAGTCGTCGATCTTGATAATATTCTGAACATTATCTGAACATCTAATATAGGGCTGAACACCATAATACTGTAGTTTAAAGGTTACTTGAGTCAGAAAATGTTCTTTCCTTCAGTTTCTCGGTCAATCAGAATTCAGTATTGGCTGAAGCTGTGAAAAATTCTGAAACTAACTAATTTCTAAGGTTTTATGATGCCAAGAACAGTTATTTCGTAAATTTGCTAAAAATGTGCCTGAATTGGAGTGTTTGCCCCAAGTTAAAATAATCCTCATTCCCAACATGTGTAACAAAGGTCTTTGGGTTTTGAATATCATATGAACATATTCTTTGTCATTCATCCATCGGAGATTTGGCTTTTAAACAATCGAGACGGAGTGCTAGAAATACTTTTGAGATTTTTATTTGTTCCTCTGAAATATAAAAAGTGGACCAAATTTTAGAATCATTTTACATCTTAAAAAATGAGGATACCACTTTTTTGAAAGTTACCATTTGAGTAAACGTTTGAAATAGACTTTAAGTAACGTTTAAGCTGAGCGATGATACGGGTTTAGAGCTACTGTGTCGTATTGCCTTTTTTATTCGTAACAGACATCGAAGTAAAATTGTAGAAGTACCCAGGGATGTTAAAAAATCCAAGCCCCAACAAACACGAACGTTGAGAATGATAGCGGTCTCAACGTGGAAGCCTAAGCCTAATGGGATGGGACCAGGTGTTCGGAAGGAGTCAGAGTCCCATGTTTGCATGCCATCGCAAATGTTCCACGGGAACCCTAAAAGTTCGATAAATGTCAATTTCGGTAAAAAATGTCACGTATTCTTGATCTGACCAGCAAGAAGTAATCACTGCATATGATCCTACTCAAGAATATTAACAAGCATCATTGAAAGAGATGATAAATACCTTTGTTATATACTCAGAACTTATAGACCACAGGTCATTTTATATATTTTTTTTCATTTTATTCTAGACCTCTAACAGACTGAAAATGATGGAAATGACCCTTATAAGCAAAACCGGAAAACTAGATTTGTGTACAATATTATTGATTAGCATTTCCTTTTTTAAATCTTAATTTACACTCAATGATAGCTTGGAGGAAGAAACGTCCACAAACATTCAGTACATATCAAACTTAAATTCATCTTTTTCAATTTGCTTAATTTGACACCCAGAGGGTCGCAAGAGCTTACTCGAATTTGTAAGATTTAAATCGTCGGGGAGTGAAAACATATATGTAGTATTCCTTTTTGACAATTTTAGGTAGGAAACGTTTCTGTAACCGTAGAAACCAATTTCCAAATAGTAAAAGTGTATCCCTTTAGTGTCAACTTTTTGATAGTAATAGATAGAACTTTTCTTAAATACTTTCGTTGCTTATTTTAAAATGCAATTCGTCAAAGCGGTAATGTTTAAAGAGATGATATTGTTCAACATTTCGTTTGATAAATTGTTTTACCTCCTGATAAGCTTGAACATCGCTTGAAATAAAGGTTTAAAGGCCAAATAGAAGGGACGGACTAGGAATTGACCTTTGAACCCACACTAAGAACATAACAATGTAATGGCATGATTGTCTTTGAGACAATTAAATGATCAATAAAAACAAAGAATTTATTATTAAGAGTTTGACACTGTTATTGACTAATATGTCTTTCACCTGCGGCACACAATATATATATGTACGCAGGGATGAACTTTAAATGAGCTTTTAAGCCAAATCTAACATTATTTCAATTCGCATAAATCCCTGGAATCTCGAACGACATACAGAATAATCCCATATTTAATTATGCTGGTTAGATACCAATATAATATATTGGACCTCAGTGATTTGATATGATTTAACATAGACGTATACCTCTTTACAAATAAGAGAAGTATGCTGACCGGAATTTGTACCTAATGTAGACATTATTAACATGCAATATAATTTAAAAGTGATAGTAATAATAAAAATAATAATAATAATAATAATAATAATAATAATAATAATAATAATGATGATGATGATGATGATGATGATAATTTCTGGGCAATGTCATTTTGTAATTTCTTACCAATCTTTTAGTATGATGTATATGTTTATACCATATTTTATTGCCTAATTCTATCTATCACTACATTAAATTTACAACAATTTTGACGTAATGTTGGCGTCAATAATTACTGCGCAATGTCATATGTAGTTTCTTACAAAACTTTTAGTATGATTTATCAACAATAAAATCCGAAAGCAATTTATGTCGAATGTTTTCTTAACATTTGGCATGTTCCAAAATTCTGGCATTGTATCGTTTAATGAACGTACCTAAAATAAATCTATATCCTTCCCGACAGCGTCTCGTATGCCAGCAGAGCTAGTTTGAGAAAGTTTCATATGAATCTTGATAGAGAGATATACATATATTCTAATTTGTGAATCATATACATGTATTAGGAAATGGTTGATATATATATTCGGAATTTGAATGGTAGATAATTTTATATAAATGTCCTAGAAAAATATTCATCATGTCTCTAAGTATGCTAGAAGAAGAGCAAACAGAAGGGAAAAAAATTGAAAACAAATATCAAAATAAAACCAAGGTAACATTCAAAATTCAAAAATGGAACGACAGGTATTATCAAGACCAAGAACAAAAGAAGACAATGTTACAAACAGTACTCCACACAAAAAAATCAAAAACGAAAAAAAAATTTTAAAAAAGGAAAAAACTAATCATAGAGAAACACGAGAAAACTAAAAAAAAAAAAAAAAGAAAAAAAGAATGAAAACGTAAAATTTTGAATACATGTATTTCAAAAGTTTGTGTATATGTTTTTTGTGTCTGTGCATATACATGCATCAATTTATGTTTGTATAATTATGTATATGTGAATACGATATGTATGTTAGAATGCATATGCATGCGTAGATTTGTGTATTTATGTGTACGTATGCTTGTTAGAGTTACTTTACATTTATTGCATCTAACATAAAGTAAACGTTATCGAATTATAAGTATTACAATAATACAGAAAATGACAATATTTTCAATAACCTGGATTTACATTGGGAAACATGGCGATTTAAGTTGAGCTCTTTCTACTTCGATCAAATCTCTTCAGATTACTGATTCACGATATCCGGAAGAAGTGGCAAACGTTTCTTTATTTCACCGATATCATTTGCAAAGCAGTATATAACCTCTTGTTTATTTTCACTACTATTTTGCTGTAAGATATGTCAACCTTGTGACATTAGATTAAAAAGGGCATTTACGTATTCAAGCGTATCGTTGAGATCCAAAAAATCATGATTTTATTTTTCTATCTTCATAGTTTTCATGTTTTTGATAAATTTAAACTAATGTTAATTATGTACCATATGTATATGCACTATATGTATATGTATTATTTATATAACTTATGTAAAACGCTGATGGCGTAGGAAAATTTCAAAATGTGCTTGATTCTTGAATTACCATCAAGAATCGTTTCAATTCCATTTCTTATATATATAAAATATATATGGATGATAGGTTTTTGTTGTTATAAAATACAATTTACGTTGTATCATACTTTTCATATATAACATATGTAGTTTATAATTTTAATACAACCTTATTAGGGAACATATGAATTCAAATTTCCTGGACAATTGGCTTTCATGAAAAAAATTTCTATATTATACCACTAAGCTGGTTACCACAGAATTGTCGAAAATTTTAACAATGTGGTTGAAGATAGCTTGATTGTTTTCTTTGGAATGACAGACGCCTTTTAAGTTGTTAATGTAAATTAATATGAGTTTGTAAACTTGATAAAAGGATAACCCGAATGTCCACCCGAATGAGTAAATGGTCCTATTTAAGCCATATAATCCACCTTCAGTTATATATTTATCTTATAACCTAGTCGGGATATTACGATGATTAGCGAGGGATGAAAACACCTCATTAGAATTGTCCTATGTATTTATTTTAGATGTCCTAACACCACTTAGTTATAGGTAAACAATGGCAAGATAGAATACTACAGAAGCTCGGTGGGTGACAAAGAGCCATCAATAACACGGATTTATTTGTCTCGGAAATCTGATAATATTTAAGATATGTTTGGAATATTACGTAAGATTAATTCTTAATCTAACATAACATCTCCTGTAGGCATCAGAGAATCCGCCGGGAACAATAATCACTTTCTAAAGAAATTTTGCTCTTCTTTGTTTAGAGAGTAGAATCGCCTCAATGTGATATACTGTCTTTGGACTCTCTGGACAACAACCATTATAAAGATCAAAGTGATACAACGTTGAATGGGATTTCATAACACATCTTTCTGGTTAGCGCCAGAATTTCAAGAACTGCAATTGGCTTAGGTTTCCTTACAAAGATAATGGTTGCAGTCGGCACCGTCGTTAGGATACGCACTGGGTCACCTCATTGTTTAAATTTCTTGCTTCCAGATGGTCTGCTAAAAGATAAATATTGCTGGAAGGCGAGATGACTTCAATTTACAATTTCACGTAGAATGACATGTTTTGAAAGATTGTGTAACATTTCATAAAATCAGAAGAGATAGTTCTATAAACAAAAATACATCACCTCTGGTATGATTTACTTTCACATTAATATTTTGTTCAAGTTGATTATTTTTCTTCGAGGGGCATGTTCAAAATATATATTAATAATTACGAGTCGACATTACCACAATAAAATACATCTAATTGACCGCCAGACAAAACTGTATCAGATATTTCCTCCAGATTTCGAAAAACTCCTAAAAATTCCGAAAATGCCAAGAAACCTGAAACAAAATCGTTTTAACTGAGGTATATATTGTTCTTTATCAAACAAATTTTATTCTACATCTGAACAGATAGATGTGTACGTAAGCAAGTTTAGAATTAGTGTTTCGTAACACCCTGTTCTCACAAATATACCTTTTTACGGGTAAAAAGATAATATCACAAAATCTGATTTAAAATGCATGTACAAATGCACATATGCATTCCACTAATAAAGATATATACATTGACACATACATATAAATATCACAAATACCCCGGTACATGTATTAATCACCAGAAGAATCAGGAGGCAATAAATAAAGTTGGTGAATATTGGACAAACACGGACCTCTAACAATCCAGAGGTGGGAATAGGTGCCATGGAAGTATCAGCATAAGGATCAAACCCGCTGCACACGCGGCAAACTGGAACTATCTGCCTATAGAGCTATACACCAAATCATCCACCCCGTTTCTCTCTCCTCTCCTTCCCCTCAACTTTTTTGTCAATGAACACATCCATCCATTCTCTATTCATTCCTTTATCCCTCCCCTTAGAGAAAAATTGACAAACTGATACAGTTTTTCTTTGAGTTCCCTTCAATTATTGTGATACACAGGAAAAGGATACCTCCCATGTTTCTAATTGAAATAAACAATTAGATTTTAAGATATATAATCCATAAATCAGGGTATTTAATGGAGACATTCATCGGTGCATAGAAGTTATCATTTTGAAAAGTTTTGAAAGTTCTTAGTTCGTGTCATGTTCGAATTTAAGCGAAATGAATTCACAACTTACTTGCTTGTTCGTTACAATTGATAATATGTAAACAGAAAGTTTATTTAAAAAAAAGGATAATCCATTTTCCTGACAGGTATCTACTAATAATTCTCCGTGCCTATGACATCTTGTCTCGTTGTAGACCAAAGTACTCTCTAAACGTAATCCTGAAGAGGATCTTTCAATTCATTTTAACAGTCTATTGATTTTAGCTAATTCCTAAATAACTTTCTCCACCATAGCTGGGCAATATTATGTGACAAAATCGTATCCCCATATTTCAAATATCTTTACAGTTTAATAACTTCAGGGTCATTTATCTGCCTTTTGACGACTCTAATTGTTTAAACGGATTTCAAAAGGATATTTCCGTTTTCTTATGAGAGCATATGAGGAATTAATATGGCGTCCATATTAGATTTTCTTAGTCGTAAGAGTTTTCATCGTCGATAGATTACATTCATCTTTCCGTTGCCATGGAATTACGTAGTAATATATGTCTCAATTTCAGATATGGGCTAAATAAATTACTTTTTGCGACGTGCATCCAAAATATAATGACGTTGGCTATTAATGGGATGATATAAGATGGTATTGATATGAAAAATTGACAACGGGAAATTAGTTCTTTTGGTTCTTTTCGAAATAAGTTTTCTTATCCGATCCACTTGGTTCTCCGCTTATAGGAGAGCTTCAACACATTAAATGATATGAATTACCTTTAATTACAATCACATGTTGAATGAATGGCCGTGTGACTTTGACGAGGAACACGTGTATTGTAAATGCAAAACTGTGGTATTCGTATGGTACTCAAGTTTAATAATGTGGAAAAAATGAAATAGTTCGAAATGAAATAAAATGCATTATGTCTATGTAGCTGTTAGTGTGAAATATATGTGTATTTCAAGTCGTTTTAGTTTGCACGACTGATAAGAATAATTTCTTATATGAATCCATTGCGTTTCAATCGAAAAAAACATTATTATAAATTCCTGAAGGACCTGTTTGATGAAATTAAAACGGATAATAATTTATATCAGCAAAAAGCTCTGAGAATAAATAAATAAATAAATAAATAAATAGATAAATAAATAATTACATAAATAGATAAATAAATAAATAAGTAATTAAATAAATAAGTTAGTAAATAAATAAATAAATACATAAATAAATAAATAAATACCTCATGAATCAATCAATTCCTTTTATGTAACTTTTTATATGGCGCACCGGTATTCCTTTTTCAAATGATTGTAAGATGCCCCACCATTTTATTATATGAAATGCCACCATTAAAAGGAGGATATTGCAAAATACCAAGGGGGAATTCGAAATTCAAAAATCGAAAAACAGACAGCAATGGCAAAAACAAAAAGAGACAAGACACCCCCCCCCAAAAAAAAAAAACAAAACAAAAACAAAACAAAAAAACACAACAACAAACGCACACACACACAAACAAAAACAGCAATCCACATAAAAGACGTAAACAGCCAGACATAGAGTAACAAAAATCCGACTAAAAACAGGGTGTGTGTTCAGGTGTTCCGGAAAGGTGCGTGACTCCTGCTCCGAGCCTTTTAAAGGTTTGTCACAATTGAGCACTTGTAAGCTATGACTTGGAACTTTTTAATTGTATCTTTGCATCTTTTACCTCGGCTATAAACAATATAATATCTTGTTTTAATAAGGTTCTAACTGCACTTCAAATTCTAGGTCAGCATTTATGTGACTGTCTTCACAACATAACTGCACCACTATCAAAACTTCCGGGAGATAGATGTGAATTATATCTGATAAATTAGATTTAATCGATGCTAAAAGAATTTGGTCCTCATATTTTTGAGACGGACTCAAGATAGTATACTATGAGTGGTATAGTTCCAAAGTTTACTTAAAACTTGATAATTGACTTCGATCGGTTTTAATTATGTTAGTAAGTAAAATGTGTGCAAAACAAGTGTTGATAACATAATAAATCTATACAAAAATATGCATCTCATGAAATAGGCAAAGGATAATAGTAAAGAGATTTTTAATAACGGATTAATAATAAAACCCGGCGCTTGTATGCTATAACATTTCTGCCAAAAAAGGACAATATATGTGCCGAGAAAATGTAGTGATTGTTATTTCCATACATGATAATTAACCTTTGGCCATGATTTATAATTGGCAATAAATATAATTAACTTATAGAAGATCTCTATTGTAACCTTTCCGATGATTAAATGAATTTATCAATGGAATTATTATGTTTATCTTCCATTTTCGTTTTGATCAATTCGAAATACCCATGTCAGACTTTATGTAGAATATTTACAAGAATTTCTTTTTCTTTTTTTTCTTAAAGATTATACTTTGTGGTTTCAAATTTAAAGTAAAACATTCTACAGGGCATAGTTAAGTTACGTATTTCAATGTTGCATATTGATACTAACATACTTAACATTATTCTAAAGTGATTTTTAATTTTAAGCTGCAAGTGTTCATGTTCTCGTATTTTGAAGGTGTTTTGGGGTCGAATTGTGTACACAGTACTGACCCCAACCTAAAAATTACACTAAAACCCTGAATTTAGAAAAGAGAAAGATTACCTAAAGAGTATTAAAGAATAATGCATCATAAAAAGTTGACTGACTGTAGAAGATACCAAAGGGGAATCAATAATTCAACAATCCAGAGGCAGACGAAATCATGACCAAACAAACAAGAGATCCTAGAAGGATCTTGACGCCCACCATCAATAG
>JACSZP010047805.1:0-10394 GCA_016161895.1 Pinna nobilis | reverse complement strand
GATAGATAGATAGATAGATAGATAGATAGATAGATAGATAGATTGAGCAGTGAGGGATCTTTGTCGAACTGACACACTGTAACAGAGAAGTAAGTTTCTCTGACAGATTTTATGAAATGTACAATTAAACTTTTAGAAGAAAGTGTAAAGTGCTTACGAGTTGCTCTGTCTTGTATAGTAACACTTTTATAATATAGATAAAATGCTTACGGGTTGGATTGGTGTACAGTAACACTTTTATAATATAGATAAAATGCTTACAGGTTGGATTGGTGTACAGTAACACTTTTATAATATAGATAAAATGTTTACGGGTTGGATTGGGTGTACATTAACACTTTTATGATATAGATAAAATGCTAACGGGTTGGATTGGTGTACAGTTACACTTTTATAATATAGATAAAATGTTTACGGGTTGGATTGGGTGTACAGTTACACTTTTATGATATAGATAAAATGCTTACGGGTTGGATTGGTGTACAGTTACACTTTTATAATATAGATAAAATGTTTACGGGTTGGATTGGGTGTACATTAACACTTTTATAATATAGATAAAATGCTTACGGGTTGGATTGGTGTACAGTTGCACTTTTATAATATAGATAAAATGTTTACGGGTTGGATTGGGTGTACATTAACACTTTTATAATATAGATAAATGCTTACGGGTAGGATTGGTGTACAGTAACACTTTTATAATATAGATAAAATGCTTACGGGTTGGATTGGTGTACAGTTACACTTTCGCAAGGTAGATAAAATGCTTACGGGTTGGACTGATGTACAGTTACACTTTTATATGATAGATAAAATGCTTACGGGATGGATTGGGTGTATATTAACACTATTATAAGGAAGTAAAATGCTTACAGGTTGGATTGAGTTGTACATGAACACTTTTATAAGATAGATAAAATGCTTACGGGTTGGATTGGGTGTACATGAACACTTTTATAAGATAGATAAAAATTTTACGGGTTGGATTGGGTGTACATGAACACTTTTATAAGATAGATAAAATGCTTACGGGTGGATTGGGTGTACATTAACACTTTCATAAAAAAGATTAACTGCTTACGGGTTGGGTTTTTGCTCCTGGCTTTTTCTTAAGACTTTGCTCCTCTTCTTCCGACCCATCTGTGTCAAATGGATTCTAAAATAATATTTGATTGATTATTCTAAGTTAATATGAAGAAAAATGGAAAATATGGGAAAATGTTTGCCTTTTAATTGGTTTACTACACTATCCAGTCTTAAGTCATGCAGTGACAGTTGCGGCCGGATGCTGTTGTGGAGAAAAATCTAAGCTATACGTAAACACATAGAGGCCACATGACATTCTGTTAGTAAACTTTCTAACTAAAACAACATATTCCAGCAAAGCATGAGTCCCCTTTTTTGATAAATCTGTGTGTTCATAACCATGTCAATAATACCCAACCACCATCTTTGCAAGATAGATGCTGTTGCTAAAATAGAAGTTTCCATACTGTCAAAAAATTTAACTTTCAATAACAATATTGGCAAATTTGAGCCTAAACAAATGGGTTTTGATATAAAGTACATGTATATACTTCGTTTTTTTTATACACTTCGAAATTATATCTATGCAAATGGACGTGCAATTGAATTTTAATCCTTTCTGAAACTATTGAGAAAAATTGAACCAAACTCGACATGAAAATTTCTCGTTGTGTTTTCTCCTTTGGAAGTTTTGTCGGAACTTGCGATAACCGTCCTAGATGGCCGCTATTACTAAAACTATAAATTGCCTCTTATATTCAATGCTACTTTCTTTAACAAATTCAGGAATGTCGACAGTTGGTTATACATTGTCAGGTGAGTAATTCAGGCTGTTTATAGTCTCGTGAGATTACGTGAGATGTATATGTTTCAATTCTACGTCTAAATATATACAAATGCTCTTAGATGAACCGTTTGCACACCGTTGAACAATGCAAACAAATGAAATTTGATCGCTGGATACATATACATGTACAGCATCACGTGTTGCTTTCATTCTAAAAGAAAAAACCCTCTATTTATTTTTTAGATTTAAAGTGATGTTTTCACGGAATATCTACGCTCTATCAAATAGGCGTATAAACAGAATTTGATATAAGTTAATACTCAGAAGTAGAAATGCGTGCAGAAAATGTGCTGTATGCTTTGTTAGCATCCGGTTAAATATTTTAAGTACCCTATTAAGAATGTTAGTTATATTATAACCTACTAATTGTTTAAAAAATTATTCATTTATTGTGTTGATAATACAATCGTACTGATCGTTTCTTATTGATACAATCTCGTGTACTTGTATTATATTTGTGAGCTAGTATCAAACATAGCAGACGACATAAAGCAAAAATCGTCCTTATGAATAAACATACCTGTAGATTTATAAATGTGAATTCAAGATAAACTAAATTTAGTGCATACATTTAAGTTTTTATCGGTGTACACTGAGTGTTCAATGTCGGCCTACATATGTCACCAGTATTTACTGGTCCACGTTGCCATTGATTACATTTGGAAAAAATTGAGGCATGATTCAAGCCTATTTCCACGAAATTTAGAACGGAATTTCCGGTAAAATCAAATTATGAATTAAAAACGGATTCATCTATGTCGAGCTCAAACTTCCATTCCTAAATATCATAAGAAGTATTAGTAGTGTGATATTAAGTTCTTTGCATTGTCTTTAACTATAAAAGATCCAACGGACATAGCATATTAACATGAAATAAATCCAATCGGTGCGGTCAAACGAAAGTTAAAATAACTTAGTATACGAAATGTCGCTGGCAAGGGGCAGTGATTCCGCATTTCAACGGATAGCAAAAGCAAAACCCTAACCCTAGGAAAAACTTAATACATGTGAAGCTCTCAACTGTATATACCACACACACGCACAGTGACATCTTACGGTCAGGTCTATTGCGCTAAACTATGTGTACATGAATATTTATATCTATAATTATAGATGACGAGCAGTAGATTTGGTGACATGTCTCCGTAAACTGACCAACTACCCATATATTATAGCATTATGTAGAATAAACATAAACGCAATAAACTAAATATAAACTTACCATATTTCATGGTGTATTTCAAATCGAAAATAAATAGTATTTGTACATGCGCATTACAAAATGACCACGTTATATATAATTCGGTGAAAAACTAGGCCCTATGTTCCAAGAATTAAATATCTTTCACGTATCAATAAACCATTTTCTGGGGGTAAAGGTTCCGACTTTGAGTTACGTTCTTAGATTGCTCTGTTAATTGATAAAAGATGATGAGAAAAATTCATGTTATTACTTGACATTGTCATCATTCATGTTAAAATAACAACCCCAAAATTAGAAGCTACAAAGTAATCCACACAACAATACTTAAACTAAAAATATAGTAACGCAAATCCAACAAAACCGGGGGTTGGATCAGGTGCTGCAGAAAGGTTAGCAAATCCTGCTCCAGTCGTAGCACCCATAAAATAGGACCCCCCTTCTTTCCTCCCCGCTAAAGATACTAGTATTACATCGCGGTTTTAGGTTGGTATGTGACTTTGGTGCGGAATTGTTTATCGATTCTTTTTTTCATGGGAAAGATGGCAATATAGCTATTTTCTGGGGGAACCATGAAAGGGGAAAAATGACTCTACAACACTGGACCTCTCGTAATATTCTAGACAGGAACGTTTAACAATAACAAACAACAGCAAAATTAGAATAAACAAGTTATAGGTTACAATACCTGCATGAGTGAAACATTCCATATACTCTCGTCCCCGTGACTTGCATCAGTGGACCGAGGGAAAGGATTTGGTTACTGAGGGGACAAAACTCATGGGCGAGTGTTTGAAAATCAAAGATAGCTAATCTTGATCCCAAATGAAATTGTCATTCTTTATACTTGTGTATATGTATGGCTCTACTTATCCTTATCTACTTGTGTGCGTGAAGCAGGACTGCATTGCCTGTTTACAAAAGAGTTCACTTTATTGAAAAAAAAAGATATTCTCTGGCAGTATTTGCCCACTTTTTACAGTATTTATCCGTTCATCTTTTTACTGTCAAAATATTCGCATGTCGTATCATTTAACAAAAACAAAGCACCCAGTGGCCTGTTTACAAGTCAATGAATTGTTAAATGTTTGAAAAACCAAGATAGTTAAATGCACGTTTCACAACGATATACAATGTACAAATGTATATGTATATTTGCATTATCTCAAAAGTCAAAATTTGACCTACTTTTATGTTTACTCTCTTTAAATACATCTTAAAAGTTATAGCCGAAGACACTGGTGTAATTTTGTTATAAATGCGTATATATAAGAAAAACACCTTTTTAAAATTGTTATTGGTTGTAATATTATTTAACGTCCCACTCACCGTCGGTGAAGGGCGACAGAATTGGCCTATGCTCGGTAATTATGGTCGTAGAGCAGGTAGGGTTCTTTAACGTGCTGAAACTCACTGTCACACGGGACCTCATAACGTGCTGAAAATTACTCCGGACCTTTTTAACGTCGTATCCGATGGACAGGGACAGACAACCGCAATGCGGCACATATTCGAACCAATCACCTTGCGATCAGAAAGCGAACACGTTAACTACTTAGCCAAGGTGAAATTTCCGAATTTAACAACAGAAAGAGTAGCCTATATAATTTATACTTCACAGACAGTGACATTTTACGAACTCTGCTGCTGTCTACTATACTTCGCACACACTGACAAACTACCAATACCGCTGTTGTTCTTTACTATATGTAGCCTATGGTTTATGCATGTAGAACGACATAATTATGTATATCTATGATACATAGCAGCAGAGTTGGCAAAATGTCCCTGTGATCTGACCAACGGTCCGTGTAGCTATTATGTCATCGTGGAAAGTATATCTCCAAATCTTACTTTAAACAAATATACGATGTAGATATCAACTTATCATAATGCCATCGTGTATAAACAATGTAAAAGGTAAATTTTACATAAACTTACCATGGTTTCATTGTTTATCTCTAAACCGAAAGTAGAAAAATAACTTAAGTATTATTTATGTGTGCATGCGCATTGAATAACGAACACGGAACACTTTTAAGTAATTAGCCTTATGCTTCATTTCTGGACCAATTTCTGCATTACAAATACATGGAAACCAAGACGTTATCCTTTGACATGTCTAGGAATCAGACATACTTTCGCTTGTACTTGTGCCTGGAAACCAATATTGCTATCTATATGTAATTATAGACAATGCCTTAGAACCGTAAACATCAAGTGAAGAGGTGGTACAAGTCAATTATTATGATCAGCCCAATTCATTAAGAAAGCCTCGACACCATGACATCGGGGTAGAAAATCTACAGCTTTATGAACAAACGTCATTTTTACTATATATTTATAGTAGGTTCATGCTTTTTAAAACTGCTCTAGATTCATTACTATTCAACCAATTTAAATGAAACCTTTTTTTAAACTTCATAATTTACTCAAAAATAGTTTAATACAAACTTATTTATTTTCTGTCAAGTAGTTTAAAGAATGCAATAAGTAGAACACAAGACTGAAATTTAAAGTAATCAAAAATACTCTAAATAAGTAATATTATACAGCGAATTTGATTTTTTTAATTTGTGGCTTAGATTATGAATGGAAACTGAAAACTTTGCGATTTTCTAAATCCTTAGTGTCTCACTAAAAAAGCTATCACTTATATGGAGAGGTCATTTAAAAGTATTTGGGAATGCAGGTTCTTTAATGCCATAACACCTTCTAGTTCTATGACACTGGACCTTAGTTTTGACTTTCTCATCTGAAGAACAGGAGAAAACAGCCGAGTCTGCAGTGCAGATTTGAACTCAAGACAACTCAATTATATGGTAAACATGCTAACCAAGGATCCATGACAGTCCTAAAAAACATGCAGAATGTCCTTACTTCGTAAACTTATATGACTGAGGCAATGAAATGAAACTGAACTATGCTTAACTGAATGAATAAAGGAGGACGAAATATGGGTAACACTATTTATGCTGAAGCATTCTTAAGTTTTGTACATTGTATTTGTTGAAGCTTTATAAATGATATTATCTTCAAGGAATACAATATATATTCATGCACAGTATAGTCTGTCCAAATGGATCAATCTAGGGAAGAGGGCAAATAAGATAACATATGACAGATGGTCACTTCATTCTGGTGATTTGCATAGGATAAATCAACTATTCTTTTGCAATTAAAAATGCAACTTCACTATAAATATATAGTAAAATGACGTTTGTTCATAAACATATGGCACAATGCTATAAATTAGAATAAGGACAATTTTACTATCGCTATCACCAAAAATTTCACTGAAAATGTAACAAACAGTGATTTATCTCATAATTGCTATAGGGAAGACAAATTTAAAGAGTTGGGCGAACATGGATCCCATGACAAACTAGAAGTGGGATCGGGTTCCCAGGGGGGAATAAGCCTCCATTGTCGACCGGTCACACCAGACAGCATCAGACCCAATCACAGGTCGTATCGATAAACCAGATCATTGTACCGACCGTAGAATTTTCGCGATTCGCGATTAAAAACCTGGTTGAGACATAAAAATGGGAAGTTGACAATTGTGAAACTGAAGTAATCCCGTTTAGCATAAAGTTTAGTGGTCAGTTTATAGTTAAGGTCTATCTTCAGTATGAAACTCAAAGATGTTATCAACAAAATGAATAATAAAACAACACAAAGACACTAGTCATCGAAGTCAAAAACTTTAATTACTCATTTCATTTGTATAACAATTCAAAGACCTTGGGTCCATTGAATGTCCAAATTTATACATTTTTTTAACAAATAGAAAAAACAAGTTAAGTTTGTCTGTCTAAGGTTAGGAACTACGAGAGAATATCACAGAAATATCGGTAAAACAATGAATAGTTTTACCACGAGGAACACTATGAAAACAACCTGAATAAAATTCGACAGTCTTGATCTTTTCCTATATAGTATCCATACGCCTTTCTACATCTGTTTATGTTTTATGATAATTGACTTACTTAAAGTCTGACAAAAAGTTCTACATGCGCAATTACTTGTATCATAAAAAGTTACCACTGTAGGCAAATTATATACTTTTTCAAGCTTTAAAGTTTTTTTTTACCTCAAAACGGTAGCTCGTCTGTTACACCCTTATCAGTTTAAGTGCAAAAAGTAGCATCACAAGTCTCTAATTTTGCAAAGGCATCGTGCCATGATACACATAATCCAGGCATGCAAATATTGTGATATCGAAAATAAATCACAGCGACTTTAAAGCCCTCAGATATTGTCTTATTCTTCAAAATATGTAAGTTGTCTTCAAGTAAATCAAGATTGAGTCTTTACTCCAGAGCTGTTAGTAGCCATAGTTATAGGGTTTAGGCATGCCCGTCACTATAGGAATACATCCGGATCAATAAAACATACATTGCTGCAGAAATAATCTCTACATTATTCAAAGCCGAGTTATATTTTTGTGAATTTAATTTGTAAAAACATTTGACTCTTCAGCTCTCTATACAACTATTCTCCATTTGAAAACTAAACGAGAAGTTTGATGAATTAGTCCAGTTCTGTTTTGTTAAAAAGAATGGCGAACGTATATACAAATACATCGTTCAAGTAAGAAATAAACCATACTTTTGTTAAAAATCGGGCCACTCTGATTCTAAAAAATCTGTTAAATGGTATATCTGTTACCGGATATGATTTATTATCGGGTTCGAAACATAGATGAAACGACCGGTGTCATGCGTGGAGCAAGGGTTGTTTACCCTTCCGGAGCACCGGAACTCATCACCGGTTTTTAATTTGGTTTGTGCTACTCTATTTTTAGTTTTATGTGTTGTGATGTGATTTACTGTCTGTCGTTATATTTTCTTTTGTTTTTGTCATGGTTTTGTTTGTCGTTTGATTTTTGAATTTGAATGTCCCCTGTCCCTTGGTATTTCAACTTTCTGTTGTTTTGGAATTAAGTAGCCGTTTCCTATGACATTTAAGACAAAAGAATAGGCATAATTATGTTTCCAAAATTTTGAATGGGGTTTTAGTCTACCTTTCACATTTTGCATGAATTGTCATATTGAAATTGTCATTTTGTGATTGTGTGTTATTTACGACGGCCCTTTGACCAACGACCGGGTTCCGCAGTTAGCATGACATGCAAATGTCGTTGGGTCTGGCACCGAGTTTTCGTAGTTATGGAAATTGATGTTGGGAAATGTAGAAACGTTATGGCCAGTAGGCCGAACACGTAGTAAAAGCCTTATTACTGGGGTGTTCTCTCCTTCTGCGGTTTTGATTTCTCCGCCGTTGTTCCTTAACACGCAAAGCACGTTACTCCGCTGAGCCGATACATTTGTCATCGTCAGAATCCGATGCAGGGTCATCTGGCAAATATCCACGGAAAGCATCACACTAATCTGGCGACTTGTCATTCGTCATAATAATTGTGTCCCTTTTTTGTAGCTGTTTTTAAAAGAGTGTCATAACAGATTCGTTTGATTGACTTATAAAGTATTTGTAATTCTTAGAATGTAGGCCTATCTTTGTTTCAATTTGCAACTGAAGGTCTTCATCGAAAAGAAATTGTTTCTCATTTCCTTGATATTTGAATTTATATGGTAAACTTAACTTTTGACTTCGGGACTTTAAAGATACGCTTCCGTATTAAATAACGACCTGTGTTATTTTTCTAAACAAACTTCACTCAATCACTGAAGTTATAGATAAATTTGAAAAAAAAAAAACAACAGCCAGTTTGCTTCGTGGCAACGGCGCGAATGGTACACTATTCCACATGCATCGCATCCATGGATTTAAAAGGCAAGTCAACCGATTCATACTAACAAAACGGGCTATCTAATCGAACACGCTCATATACACAATTATACTGGTTTTACTCATTTACTCGTTACTTTTACACTTATTAGACCCTCCTGTATTTACATGTTTCCATCAGCTAGTTTGTTTTGTCAAAGAGAAGTGATTGGAGACTAGCTATTGATGGAGAGATTATTTCTGGGAATTATATGATACAAATGTATATTGGGAAAATTACCCGTACTCCGGACCTTCCTATCAGCCCTATAGGAGCCCTAGCCGAAACGCCGATGTCATATGTGATTTGTCCACCTATATTTTATTATTTCCTTGTTATTATAACATACATGTATATAAATCCACATAAGTTGTAATACATTTTAAATGTAAAAAAAAAAACAAAACAAAAAACAAAAGCCCTAGCCGAAACGCCGATGTCATATGTGATTTGTCCACCTATATTTTATTATTTCCTTGTTATTATAACATACATGTATATAAATCCACATAAGTTGTAATACATTTTAAATGTAAAAAAAAAACAAAACAAAAAACAAAACAAAACATCCACAGTGATACGATGTATGGTATATTTTGGCCAAATATTAATAGCATTCTCGGGACAAAATATCTCGAAAATATCGGCAATAGTATGTCAATTGCCAATCTGGAATTGGTGAAGTTCTCGACTTTGACTCTGGTCCTCGAGGTACATGAAACTGTTTTTATTATATATCCGGCTTTGATACCGTTGATTTCACAGAGTGTGATCTGACTTTCCGGCGGATCACCACACTCGATAGTTTTCTGAATCCATATCCCCCTATTTGAAACTGATCATGTAGTAAATCTCCCTGAAAAATCTGAGTCTGTCAAAAATTATCTTTGAAAAACGAAAAATTTCTAAATGTATTCAACTGCTGCAAATGAATCAGTTTATTTCACCATATATATGAATATTTGTAAAATGTTGTGATACAGATATCTTATTTTATGTGCACATTCAAACATACGAAGATTGTTTATTAATATAAAAACAAAGAAGAAATGGATTATGCTTGAAATGAAAAAAAGATGTTTTTGTACGCCTGAAAAAAATAATTAAACACCTCTGGTAGAATCCGGAAAAAGTTTTACGTCAACGGTTTTATATTTTATATATTTTTCATTCTGTAGTCCTCTAGCCTTAGCTATCTGGCCTATGGAAAACGCTCGAGTGCTGACATTCCCTCTAAAATGGCGTCCAAGGTCGTGATAGAACAGGGGATAAGACAAGTAAAACCTATTTTGTCAGTCGACAAGTCTGATGCACGAAGGCGTGTGATAAGTCTGTACAAAGCATGGTATCGACAGCTACCTCTAATTGGTTAGTAATACATGTTTTGGTTATAGTTTCTTTGCATTACTGATTAAGTTTTGCCGGTATGGTAAATCTAATATGAATTTAGGCATTGCCTATGAGTGAGCGCAGCTAAATTGATATAGCTACATACGCGGATCCAGAATTTTTTTCGGGGGGGG
>JACSZP010047804.1:0-16049 GCA_016161895.1 Pinna nobilis | reverse complement strand
TATATATAATGTAAATCTTGTTTTTTCTCAATCAGAGAGCCCCAGGCACCCTTGATTGAGAATATTTTGGATGTCCTCTGTGTTGGTATAGCCTCCACCTTTTGTTACGCTTTAAAATAAATGTAAAAAAAAAACAGCTATAATGGTAATAATATAAGTTCTTCTTATTAATATGAATTTTTCAACAATAAAACAAATTACATAACTATGTCTGATCCAAGCAATGACTGCTTTCTTTCAGAAACCTCGTCAAAGTAATGACAGATTTGCCAGACCAAGTAGCTTCCCAGAAAGAAATGAGAAGACCTGAGGGACATAACATCTCTGACAACTATATCACAGCTCATGTTTGTGGCTTCATCCGTGATACTAGGACTGTTGTGTTGGTGCTATCTCACTGTGGATCATGCATACACGTTACCTATCACCATAGCAACAGCTTTCCAGCTCAGATAGTGTTCATACTCTGTTGTTGCATGCTGGAGTTTTTATTCATTGAATATTTGTACATAAGGATCATATAGATTTGTTACTTACAAATTTTGATCATTGACAGTAGTGAAGGTGGAATGTGAGAGATGGGTATAACAAGAGTGCTGAGTCAGATAGAGCAGAGTTTGAGAGAGTGAAGAGTGTACCACAATCCATTCCTTGATAGACAATTTAGCGTGAACTTTTGTATTTTGCAGCAGATTTTGTTTGAGATTCTTGATTTTTCTAGTCTTGTGAGTATGACTATTGTGTTACGTCCGTTTTAATTGCTGATTCTGTGTATGATTTTTACTGTTGTGTATTTGTGCTTAGCCTCTAACTGTTGACTATAGCCAAAAAGTGCTACTTTTTTCTTTTGTTTCTCCTGCATATTACCTTGTTTTTGAGTAGGGTTGGTTCATTCCCTGTATTTTATGGTTTGGATCACCTAATTTTTCTGTTTGGATGAAAAATACATATAAATCAACCAATACTAAAGCTTTGCTCAGTTGTTCTTTATGTATTCAGTATTTAAGCAATTTTGTGATATGTTTTTTATATAAATAACATGTTGCTTTAGTTTAGAATATAGACATGTTATCAAATTGCTTACCTTGTTAAGATTAACATTCACAAAAATACCAGCAATCAGTAGTTTTTGTTTTGGCGAGTGAAAAGACCATCTTATACCATCTTCCCTCTCCTGCTACCCAAAGAATAATATTAACATTTTTGAATAAGCAGTGGATGTTCTTTGTCAACATGTGTAACAACAGATAATTAACCTTTTGATTAGTTTTCTAAGCATAAAGATTTGCAATCATAAAAATCTTACTGGTATGTGGTTAAAGTAATTGGAATTTGTTTCCAGAACTATATGTAATATACTGTAACAGTGGCAAACATGATCAAGAAAGGAACAAGCAGTGAATTTGGCATCCAAAAGAGGTGTATGAAACTGTCTACTAAAATTTTAGTGTGTTGCCTCTAATTTACCCCTTTCTGTATATTTTAGGTTCCCATAACTGCCATAATTAGAGATTCAAGGGCCTGTGATTTTGGATATGTCTTTTGTCCACAAAACTTTTCCCTGGCCACGTTTTGAATAGTACATGATGAGTTCCATGTCATTAAAGATCTGTTTTACCTTCTATCCTATACCTTGTAATTTGACTTACTTTTTAGAAATTTTAATTATTTTTTTTGTTGCTTTGCTGTCATATGGGGGTGTTTATGTTTTGCAAAGACATCTTGTTATTTGCGCTGTATTAGTTTTAAGGGGTATTTATCAACTCATATTAATGCCATGCCAAAATGAAAATGTTTGATTTAATAGTATCTCTAGTAAAACAGTAAATGTATCCTTTCATGGTTATATCTCCCTCACCATTTTGTTGCATTTTTCTTCATCTTCTTATTAAGAAACATTGATACCTGAGTACCAAATAGGAGAAGATGAGTGGTCAATTTAAATTAATTTTACACAGGCAAGTATAGCCGTTATTTCCCAAGTTAGAAATTGGGGTCAGGATTTGCATTCTATGCTGTTTTGAATAGTCCCTGCCATTGGGGTTGAGTTTGGAATAACACCTCATTGGATGTTTGTCTATTCTAGGGTTCAGCTTTTAATTCTACTGTATTTGATAACACCTCTGTGGTACTATCAGAGTTAAGAATTGAATATCACACAATTGGGTATAATGCTTATCACCAAGGTTACGTTTGAATTCAAGGATATGGGATGTGAATTTTTGTAAAATCCATTGGGTGAATCACCAAAGCACTACCTCATCTTTGCAATAAACACATTACAAATGTTATGTTGATATTAATGCAATCTTAGTTGTTGTCCTGTTTTGTGTTACTTCATTCACAAATTGGAAAAAAAAAACAAAGAAAATTACGAGCATTTGATTTACCTTAGTTATGGGTTAACATGTAATTATGGGAAAATGAAGAAATTTCTATTCATGTCCGAAGATTATTGTGACATTGCATTCATTTAATTACTCCATAGGATACAGATATTAAATAGCATTGTTCTCTGCATTTTACTGGCCATTTTGCCTGAATATTTCTGAGTTTTAGTAAGAATAGCCTTGGAGTTTAAGACAAACAAATGTTTGATGGATAACCTATTGGCCGTGATTGTGAACGTGCACAGCCTTATATAGAATGACACTATTGATTAAATTTATGAGAAAAAAATTGAAGAACTTTTTGAGCGTCTTTCTATGAGTTTTCTGTATGATAGACATTATCATCCAGTCTGTTGTTCTGTAGCCTCTTGTCGCAAGTTACTCAGACCATATATGAATGTCTTTAGAAGTATGAACCATTGGACTTCAAACACTTAACAGATATTCTGGTTCTTCAATTAAATGAACACTAAAATTTTCTGACCTAGCTGTAGGCTTGTTACAGTATATTTCTCTTCACATATATTTCTCTTGTTACTAGATCATTGTTATGTGCTAAATTTTTATCTAGTATTGACTTTTGCTTCGACTTATTTTCGGAAAATTTAGATACAGGTACCCTAGACATATGGTTTACATTTAACAATAGCTTGCAGTGACCCTGTTCTTTAAATATGCTAAGTCCTAAAGGTGATTATCTCATTAATGTTCAATTCTAGATTCTTTTCATTCATGAAGTTTTGATTTGCTTTGTCGATATTGATTGCTTATAGATGAACACAGAGTGATGTGTACATTTTTGTTTTTGTTATGAAGGAGGTATAGTAAATTTTTCTGTTGTAAGTCATTGATTGATTTGTTGCTTTTCTTATATTCATCCCTATTTTACTCATCTTTTGTCAATATTATTCATTGTGTGTATGTACATACCCATGTACTGTTGTTTCTCTTCTATGAATGATAAGTATGTTGCAGCAACCATGTAATGTAGGGTATCAGAGAGCTGTAATTCACTTAACTTACCCAAAAATACTTAAAGAAATAATCCAAAAATGTGTTGTACTAATTTGTCTGTCGTTCTGCTGTCACAAATTAAATTATAAAGGCAGGAACAAATATCTTGAAGAAAAGTTTGATATTTGTGGGATTCAGAATTTTTCTAATTTCCATCTCATCTTTAATAACAGTGGTCTGTTTACGTGATTTAGGGTATCTAGTATGCTGATAAGCTTTCCGCTTTTGTATTTGTTTTTCGGATGAGACCGTATAAACCAAGGTCCCATGTCACAGTAGCTGTTGGCACGTTAAAGAACCCTCCCTGTTTTACAGCCATAAGTGCTGAGCTTAGGCAAATGTTTTTGCCCCTCACAAGCACATAGTGACGTCTCCATGTAAGTGAAATATTCTTGAGTGGGACGTTAAACAACAATACAACCAAAACCAGTCTTATGTATTTGTAGATGATGCATTATTCCATACTGCCTGACATTATTTGAACTGAAATTAAATATTAGCTTATTATTTGACTTTACCCAATTTTTGGCAAAAGAGAAGTATACATAGTGTCAAGTACACTATATCCCGCTCATTCACTGTCTACCACATAGATCGGTCTATTTTCACATACCATATGATGCATCTGTTCAAAAATGTATTTTCATAGTAAGTGAGAAACTATATTTAAGATCACCTAGACATTCATTAAAATGGAAAGAGAAAGTGTCTGTGGATCAGTTAATTTTTGTTTTTGTTTATAATGTAATGTCAGTAGAATCAGAGACAGTATAATTTTCTCTATTCCATGTTCATTACTTTATTGACTGTAATCTTAGCTAGGCGCGATCAAATAGTTTGGATGTAATATTATTTAGGATTGGATGGCTGCTAGATGGACTACTGTCTTCTGTGACATATATCTAAATTATATACATGTAGTATGTTGATGTTATTTACCTGTTAATGCCATGTGTTTATCTTAAGAAGAATGTATCATTTGTACTCTTGAGGGAATATTAGAGAGAAATTTGTACAAAATATATAATTTAGGTAAGTCACTTTTACCAGTGTTATTTGCTTAAATGGAAATGAAAGAAATTTAACATAATCTGAAACAGTTACTTATATGGTGTCTGTTCATAATTCAGTATAGTCTAGTATTGGTTATTAATTGCCGTCCATTTTTTGTATCACAGAAAAACAGTAAACTTATATCTTAGCTCGCACTAATCTTTTTCTAATAATTGGCCATATAATGATAGAACACTGTATTCTTAGACATTTTTCTCCGTGTTATTTCTTGCTATTTTTATCACAGAAAAGATAACCTTCTTGTTCTTAAACTGCCATATATCACTTTAATCTGACAAATGGCCTGCTCCTCTTATGTAGCGTACATATTTCTTGTAAATTTTTAAATTTTGAATTCTACCTCCCATCTCATGGTGAAATTGTTAGGAATTAAAAAACAGGGACAATTTACAGACTTACTGTAGTAGGTAATATTTCGGAACCCCAAAATACAACCCCCCCCCCCAAAAAAAAGAAGGTAGGAAAGTAAGGGTGGTATACAAAAAAGAAAGAAAAATTTTACTAACTAGAAGACACAGCATTTATTCAGAAATTTTCTTTTCCTTGCAATTAGACTATCTGAAGTATGGATGTTCACCTCGGAAATTTTTTTAAGACTTACGCTTATAATATGATATTAAAGATGAAGTAGTTGATATTATAGAGTATTTGTCAAAATCAAATGCTCACTTAATTTGTATAGATGTAGCTTGTGCTAACTATATAAAAAGTAACCACAGTAATTTGTCATATGAGACATTTAGGATGTGGAATAGCTATATATTTTAGAATATGCTTAAACTCTGGGTCCAGAACTCCTACAGAGGGAATTCACATCTTAATACTGTCACAAAATATTCTTATGAAGTTAGTCTAACCTGTTTGAAGAGGTTACAAAAGACGGTGCAGGAGTTTATCTTTTCAGTCAGCACGACGCTTAAGTCAAGATAGACTGTACATGTAGAAGGAACATACAAGTTCAAATGCATGGTTATTGTGTACAGGTTTATTATTGAATTTTGAGTAGCTATTTTGATATTAGATGATATCTCAAACTACCAATTTTGTAGCACATACATGTATTTTTTTTGTTCAGAATAGAGAATCATTGTTACAGAGAATTAGTTTGTTATCAGTTGTAACTTTATGATGCAAGATGTGCTTTTTACTTATAAGGGTGGACTTTTGATTTTGTTTTTTCATGTAATTCTTTTCACCTTAAGTATCCAGATGGCGTGCTTTATTCTATTATCAGAAACCAGTCTGTTATGATCTGTAGTGATGAAATGGTTAATTCATAACGTAGAAATGAAACCAGGCATTCTGAATACACATGTTACCTTTCATACTACCTGTTTTGAATGAAGTCCTCATTAGTTTGGCAGGTAAGATGGGGGAGGGGGGGGGGGGGCTTCACATGTTGCTGTACTTGTCCAGATTTTTCTTCTATTTCTGTTTGTTTAGATATTGCTGTTCATGGTGTACATATTTTCTGTTTGTTGTTCAGACATTTTGATAATGAATGTTTATATTTCACTCATTTTCCTTGTTTCCTTTTCTACTCCGAGGAATGACAGCAGTATAATTCTGATTAANNGGCTACATAGAATGAATAAACTGAATGCATTTGTGACTTTTCAGCTAATGTCTTTAATGTTTATGCTGGTATTACTCAGGTGAGCGTTATAGGCCCATTGGGCCTCTTGTTTTACTATAAGAACGTTTGTCTAATTATTCTAACCTTGATGTATACCAGCAGATACACAGTAATTAATTATGTGGATAGATATACCAGCAGATACACATTAATTCATTAGGTGGACAGATATACCAGCAGATACACAGTAATTAATTATGTGGATAGTTATAGGCAGATATACACTGTACCAGCAGATACACAGTATTTCATTAGGCTGGCAGATATACCAGCAGATACACAGTAATACATTAGTAAGGCATGTACAAGCAGATACACAGTAACTCATTAGTTGGACAGATATACCAGCAGATACACAGTAATTCATTAGTAAGGCATGTACAAGCAGATACACAGTAACTCATTAGGTGGACAGATATACCAGCATATACTCAGTAATTCATTAGTAAGGCAGATATACCAGCAGATACACAGTAATTCATCGGGTGGACAAATATACCAGCAGATACACAGTTATTCATTAGTAAGGCATGTACAAGCAGATACACAGTAACTCGTTAAGTAGACAGATATACCAGCAGATACACAGTAATTCATTAGTAAGGCATGTACAAGCAGATACACAGTAACTCATTGGGTGGACAGATATACCAGCATATACTCAGTAATTCATTAAGTAGACAGGCAACTTGGATCTTCATCTACAACAATTTGCACGCATTTATTTAGGTTTTTATTTATTTTTGTACTTTATCAATCACTACACATGCTGTTATGCATATTTTCTTGTATATACCCCCAGTGAAATTTATAGTCACTTATAAATGTATACTCTTTAAAGTAACTAGCTTGTTTAGATACTTGTTGTAGCTGATCAGTGTGTATTATAACTGAAAGAAAGAGAAATTTATCAACTTGATGATGGGAATCAGCTAATATTGTTCCAAGCATTTAAACAAATCAGAAAATTTATAATCTGAAATTTATTCCACTTGTAAGCAGAATGAAGGAGTATAAACTTTGCTACAATGATTTTTCCAGGAAGCAGAATTAAGGAGAGTAAACCTCAGATACAGACTAATGCTGTTATAATGACTGAAATACACCTAGGCTATAAGACAGTGAACACATTGTTATTTTCTTAATTACTCTTACATGTATTGAGTGTCACGGTTTTTGAACTTGTTAATTAATTACTGTTACAACAATATGTGATAGACATTTGAACATGTCCCAGAATGAATGTGATGGATACTAAATGTGCTGCTTACTTTGTGTGTACAAGAGCAGGACAATAAAGATATGTCAGAGCTCCGTCTTCTGTTGTCAATTCTCCGCCTATCATAGAGTCATTACTGGGCCCACCATAGCTCAGTTGTTAGCATGTACACCTTCTGGTTGTGAAGTCATGGGTAGGAATCTGTACTGTGCTGCAGTTAGTTCCCAGTCCTTTGGATAAGGCAGTAAATACAGATCCTGTGTCATAGTGGTTGTTGATATGTTAAACAGCCTTCTACTGCTCAATGGCCATAAGTACTGAGCACTTCATGAGCATTGGTATATAAGTGAAAGATTCTTGAGTGGGGCGTTACAGAACAAAACCATCATAGATATTAGCTTGGCTTATATATCTGAATTATGATTGTGAGGATTGCCAAATTTGTATATATGATACATATACAGCTGAGCCACACTTATTCAGATGTCAGTATCCTGGATGCTTCACCTTCCAGATAGAGTTTCCTGGGAACAGAATTTTCAAATGATATCTACCACTATAACAGTCTTCAGTATACTGGATGCTTCATTTATCCAGATACTTTGTGTGAGGAAGTAAAATGAGACTCTGCTGTATACACATAAATGAGTGTATGTAGCGTCATACGCAGATGATGGCAGTATTTCTGCTCTAGTGTATTGGAGACGAAGACTAGCTAGAAGCATTACAATGGATGACCAGCCTCAGCAGGGTGTTTTTTCTGTCGTTTTTCTTCTAAGATGGTAAGAACTAAGGTCCTTTGGCACAATAAATGTTGCATGTTAAAGAACCCTTGCTGCTCATTGAAGATAAGTGCTTCACTAGCACAGATTGGCATCTTCATACAAGTGAAAGTAGGACATTAAACAACAAGGCTATCAGTATATTTAACCAGCAGTTAAGTACAAATGTTGCCATCTGTGATATAAAATAATGCAGCAGTTGTGTCAAAACTCAATAATTACCTTGACCTTTGGTACACCTACAATGTATGTCATGTGTTACATTTATGTGAACAATGATCCATGCCACTCAATACTATATGGAAATGTGGGCATGGTAATATTTAAAGCCCACTGACCTTGAATTTTGAGCTTCGTGTAACAAACTCCATCTTGGTTGCACGTTAAACACAAGGAGCCGCTCCAGGGCTACCCGTGTAGTCCTGGCGTGTGGCAAGGGCTTTAAGTAGTCACGCCGCATGTTAAATCACGTCAATCATCATCATCAATTTTGAGCTTGGATCAAAGTCAGTGCACACCTATACATCATTTGTGTGAATTATGATCAAGAACTCTCAATACAGATGATGTGGGGAAAATAAGCTCTCCAGTCAAAATTCAAGAATGACCTTGACCTTTGACCTTGCATCAAGGCCAGTACACACCTGTATTCCACGAGAATCACTTGTATTATGATCCAGGCCACTCGATACTGGAAGATGTGGGCATATTAAGATTTCAAGTCCTAAATCCAGAATTACCTGGACTTTTGACCATGAGACAAGGTGAGCCTCAAGCCTTGGTCTTGTGGATTATATCTTGTAAGTATGACCCTCATCAAAGGGTTTAGTAGATAGGACTTCAGATGGATGGACAAAGTAGCAACTATATTCTCCACCAAAATTTGGCGGTGATTATAAAAATACAACCAATAAACAAAAAGACCTCCCATTAGTCAAAATTTCATTCTTTTATTACTGTCTTTACTCTGTCTACGTCTCCATAGAGATCATACACCAGAAAAGCTTATGATAATTACATCATAATCAGATATCACATAGAAATTGTTCTCCCACAATCACTTATAAAAGACAATGGCTACCTGTGATAAGATAACTCTGTATTTGCCTATAACATCACCACAGGAGCATTATAATATTGTCTCTGAAGTGACAAGGATAAAGTAAATACGACTTTATTGACATTTGTACGGTTGCAAAGGACAAACATGGGTATAAAACAAATCAAACATCATACTGTTGTGAACAGGGAAATAATAAAACCTTTTATGAAAAATTATGGTAAATGCAGAATCATTTCTTTTCCAACATTTTTAAGATTTTCCTGTGAGATTTTTTTTTCAATGTTTTGTTGAAAATTTAAAAGGTAGTAAAGTCAAAGTCTAGGTCAACAGATTTGTTATCATTAGAAGCTTGTACATCTCACAAGAAATATACAAATACTGAATAGGAAAGAAAGGCCTCTTTCTGTTTAAAATATATGGCTTATAAAGGGTGACAATGTTGTGGTACAGTTAAGAATGTCTTGTCAGAAGGTATACATGTATGCTTGTCTTATATCTAAGTCCACCTGACTTACAAAGTAAGGATTTTTCTAGGGTGAACTTCTGTTTTGCCACACTTACACAAACTCAAATATTTGATTCTGCAGTGATAAAACAGCAATACAAGTGCTTCTTAGTCAATTTTTCTGTGAACTAATAACGTACATATGTAAATCTGAATGAGATAAAAAAGTCTTAAGACCTCAACTCTTCTATGAGGCAATTTTGTAGCACACAACAACATATGGATTTAAGGAATGGTCCAGCCTTAAAAATCAATTGCAATGTCAAACATGAATTTTATAATGTCAAACATCAACATTCCCACTTATACATAAAAAACTAGTTCATATAGGGTCTATCATGTTCACTCACATGTTAAATTATTCATCTTTTCCACTATGACACAGTATTTTGATATTGTCTAGAATCAAAGTACACTGTACACTGCATTTACATGTACACAGGGTTAGTTTATATAATTTTCCCTGTGTTATTTTCATTTAAGTCATACTTGTAATTTGGTTATTAACTAATGGTCATTTGGAAAAAATGACTATCATTTTCATGTGAGTGCATATCAAATAAGGCTAAAAAGTTTAATATACTTGAAAGACAAATGAGCCATGGAACTTATTTAAAAACATGAATAATTGCCAACTATTATCAACAATACAGTGGATTCCACTCACATTGGGATTGCCTCAGTGACCCACTGAATTAAAAAGACCAGTAGCAACCTAAACACATAGTTCTCAAAATGGCCTTTTTTATATAAATCACCTGAATTAAGAGACCACCTGCTATATGCGACCCATTTAACTCCTTCCCTTAATTTACTTTACAACTTTACTTTATTTAACCCATTTACTTTGAAAATCCTGTTTATTTGAAAGAAAAAATCATTCCTCTTTGATTTCAATATATCTGGGTTCGACAGTTGTTATAATTATTAAAATCATTGCAACTGCGACAGTACCGTTTTATTATCATTATATAGACCTATGAGCACCATAATTATTACAGCCAGTCTAGTACATGTATTGTGTTGGTAATAGACAAAACAATTTTAAACATTTATCTGTTCATAATAACAGCTAGAACTGTATAAAAAAGAAATTAAAAAAAAATTGACATTTCATCCAATATTTACAATTATAGTGCAATAGTGAAATAACTAATAAAATAACAGGAGGAACATATGGCTTGTCAACATGGGACATAATTTAGCTAAAGTGTAATGTAACTATGTTTAACAGCAAATGCTGAGAAAATAACACAACAGACACATATAAGTAATCAAAACCAGCTCAAACTCTGTAAATCTGTTAATACTAATAATAATGAAAAAAGAAATTTGAACTTTTTAGAACTATCTTGAATACATGTACAGTGAACTTCAAGAATAGCGAAGTTGAGAACAACAAATTTCCGGTAATAACAAACAAAATCTTTGAGTTCCGTGTGTTTATTTTTAATGTGTACGAATTCTGAAACAACGAAGCTCTTGATGTAACAAAGTAAATTTACCGGTCCTGACGCATTCGTTATAAGCGATGTTGACTGTATTTGATTTTCATGATGAAATCATCAATTACAGTATGTACATCAAGTAGTTTTTACAAACTAGACACAATACAAGATAGTCCATTATCTAAAGCAAGCTTACATGCATCTATATCTCGCATGAAGTCTAAAGTGATATTATCATCAAACTCATCTCCATGTACCTCGCAAAACTTTTACAATTTATTGTTGGTTGGTTGTATAGTTGTTTAATGTCCCACTCAAGAATCTTACACTTATATGTAGACGTCAAGGTTTGCCAGAGAAGTGCGACAAATTTTGCCTATGCTCGGCACTTATGGCTGTAGACTTGTATTGGTTTTACTGTCTCATCCCAAAAACAGAGAAAGCCAACCAGTCAGCACCGAGACTTGGGTTCAAACCCCAGACCTCACAATCAGAAGTTGAACACTTGGTGATGGCGGCCCCACAATTTATTGTAAACTCTGAGTACCACATATCCTGTTCAGATATAAAAAACTCACATTCCTTTTTAGAATTAAGCTGATTGAAGGATAAACAGTAGATAAATGTCTGAAATTGTGTTGTTTTCAAAATGGTTTTTTGAAACAATTTAATCAGTCTTTCAGATGTATGGTGGCAATCAGGTTTATCAATGGACTAGAAATCTAGCTGGCAAGAAATATAACCTAATATACTCTTACATTTATAGTTAAGTTAATACTACCAACCAATCAGGAGTTTAAAAACCTCAAAATCCTATAGATATGCACATCCCATCTCCATTATGAGTTAAAATATTCATCAAAATATTAAAGCTGTAGCGCTAAAATATGTAGGGGAGATAACTGGACAAACTATGTATCTGAGGACAAACAAAGGACATTCAGGGTGAACGGCAAGATATTGGTTATTAGCGAGTAGATCTGGCTATTTATATTGTAGGCCAAAATTAATATTCTTTTGAAACTTGGAAAAGAAAACAGTCATTTCAAACCCAAACAAGCAAGTGGCTCTGGTTATCTAATATGTAGGTCTACTTAGATATTCTAAAGAAACAGGAACAAAATCATTACAAATACAAAGGTAAGTATACAATTTTGTGTATGTGAAATAAGCGAGGAAAAGGGTGACTGCCAGACTGGGATTGGAACCAAGGCCTCTCGCTAAAAGTGTGTCTATACTAACTAAGCTATCTGGTCCAACATAGGCTACACAGTCCCATTACACATGCAAGTACATGTACATTAAAGTTTTTGATTGATCGTTTTATTATGTTGAATAATGACATGTTAGGACATATACAAATGTACGTATTGAGATAAATATTTAGATCTTTGCTTGATGTTACTGTGTATCATATATAAATAAACCTATACACATGCTGTATCCCATTTATCTTGTATATCACATGGCTGGAAAATAATATACAGAGATGAAATATGTTCATGCAATGATTACCAGAAGTTCAGAATTGAGATGCAACGGTGACCTCTCAATCTCACAAGGATCTCATTTCCTTGTAAGTTATAAATATATGTACATAAAAATTTATGTATGTTTTTCAGTAGTCTTCAGCCCAAGGATTTTGTTCTAAGTAATGATCTATAACTTCTTTCATTGATAAATTAGGTATTAGCTGGTCTTGTGTTAGATCTGTTCTTGTAACTGGATCAAAATGTCCGACTCGCTGAAAAAAAGAGTATAAATTAAACCAATAATAGAACAAAGATTGTTCTAAATACAGTGCTAAACTAGAAGTATTTGTCTGTGGTGCTTGTTCATACATCTTTGAGACAATGTCTGATTATTTCTCTCAATGAATCTGAGATTTCTTAACCTTTCAAAAATGGACAACTGAAATTACGAGATCTCCCATTCTGGGTTCCTTGAAAGATAGCAGAATAACTTCTAGGCCTGGAAACCAGCAGCCATAAAACACAAGCATTTATATTTTGGTCAGTTTGCCACTTCAAAGAATACTGTGGGTGAGAAACTTCATCTTAGACCACCAATATCATGTTACCATACCAAAGCCCACCCCTTCTCCCCACTTTATAAGAACTGACACCACTAGGATTCTCTTGTCACTTAGCTACAGACATTTCACTTACAGATTTGTTGGAGATTGCTTTCTGTAGCATCTTACCTGTAAATGCTCTACAATATCTTTTTTATCATAGGTTATTCCACTGGGTGTAATGACTGGGTCTCGCAATAATTCAAAGCTGATCCTTCCACACAGATAGTCTGGTACATCTCTCTTCTGAGGAAGACAACAGATAGGAAAATATGATACCATACAGTAGAACTTGTGATTACAGAACATCCCTATATCCTCTTTCTCTCTCTCTCAATACAATATAAAAGAATTTATAAAAAGGGATAATTAGTAGCATGCCTTAAATTGGACTATGCTAAAATGACATTCGGTTTAGTCAATTTCTAAATCAATTAGCAATAGAAATAGATTCTATTCTTCTCACATTTAAGACAGGGAAATCCTCAGTATTGCCTAAAACAGATTTTCTTATCTCACCCTGTGTTATCTCACCTCAAAAACTGGAATTGAACAAACTAGTTCTATTGCACATCTGGCAACATATTCAATTTGCATTTCCTTAATTGCCAACTAATAAAAGAGAACACAGCTTGGGGCAAAAGTTATGAACATAACTTTTATAAATTGTAGACTACTTTTATTCACTGGCTTCTTTCATGCATTTGATAAATCTCTAACATATAAATCCATCATGCATAACATATTCCATCTACATTTTCAACATTATGTCACATCTTAATTGTGACGTCATAAGGTAAAGCAGAAGTAAAACAAGCATAGTGGTGTACTCTACCATATGCAGTGCCTGTAATATTTATATGATTAAACAGTGAGGGAGGGAATGTGAGAAAAGGGATAAAATCACCATATTACTAGAGGGACAAAGAAATCTCAATCCTCATATCCATGCCAATTGATATCAATGACTCGACAAGCCTCGTCATGGATTTTGATAGACATGAATACTCGGACTGAGATTTCTTTGTCCATCCAAGAACATGGTGTCATAGATCCAATTAATCTCACATAGATTTACACAATCAGTGAGCAAGCGAGAAGAAATAAAGGACTCACTTTTCTTCTGTCATCTAGCATCCCAAACAACTCATTTACTTCTTTTAATCTCTTATCCTGCAAAAGACACCACTCAACTACATGTATAAATATACAGCCATGGACTGTGGTGCAAGTCGACCTAAAGACAGAATGATGGTCTTTCAACACATGTTTTAATAAAAGGTTTTTTTTAATGAGTTATTTTTCCTTAAAGGTTCTCACAAAACATGTTGTTTCTCACAAAGTTGATATCTCAAGGTGGATGTCTCTCAAACTCCTCTATATCAATATAGAATTAAGGTAATAATTGAGATAATTAAGCTGTGTTTGTCTGTTACATTGGTTATATCACTCTCTTTCAGAAGTTCATCATATTAGGCCTCGAAATTAACCATTTTTCCTTGGTGGCCCACAGGGCCAGTAGCTTAAAAAATCTACTGGCCCCACCAAAAATCTACAAGCCTACATTAACAAAATATCAGAATTTTTTCAGCAGATATACAGTTTGAATGACAGGATACTTTCAGTTTGTAATGAAAAAAATGGAATACATGTATATTATTTTGGTAAAATTAAATAGGCATAATTTAAGCATGCAGATTAGCCTTTCTTTTCTGAATTTCTACTGGACAACAGGGCCAGATTAGATGAGGAATCTACTGGCCCAATTGATTATTTACTGGCCATGGGCCAGTGCTAATTTTGAGCTCTGCATATTATATCAATCTGGCATCTTCCTGATGAAGATTAATTATATTTTGATCTATGCTAATACCTTATCTTAGGCAGTGGGGAGTCTGGAAAAATAGTAACTTGTCCATGGCCCATGTTTCTGCATTCTCATGAATTATAAAAAGAAGACATACTTGTTACTCTAACTCCAATAAATAAAACCTCTTAATAAAGTTGTGAGCGCAAAGGGCTTTTTCTTATGCATGAAGGACATCTTTAATGTGCCAAGTGAACCCCTGAGAGTTTGGTGTTTCCTTAATATAACACCCCAGACACCAATCCCTCAATATCCAGTCTATGGTCCAGCTAGGACACTAACACAGAGAAATCAAGTTTTTTTTTTTCTTCTAGTAATTTACAGAAATATCATTTGGTTTGCTTTACAAGCTATTGAAGATTCTGTGAAACAAACAGCCAATATCAACGATTACGGGGAAATAATACAAGACAATACATACATTTTCTTCATTTATTTCTTGTATAACCTCCTCACAGTCTCCATCCTCATCCGCTGACTTCTCTTTTAATTCGTTAAGAATTCTGAAAGGAAAGAAGGAGGACAAAATCAATGAGCTGATAAAGCATTATCATAGAAAGTAATACACAGCCATTTTTATTTATAATCTATAAGCTATTGTTTATCTGCCACTGTGGAACCTGAATATATATTGAAACCAAAGGAGAATGGATTTTTCTTTGAAATAAACTGGTTTTCAAAATAACTTGATTAAAACAGTTATAGAGTAAATTAGTCGGGAAAATAGAATCATTTCAAATTAAGCAAGATTTCTGTGAATATATCAGGGTTCAATATACAGTGGAATTTGTATAAACCGGCCTTTGTTGAATCCGGATTCTTGTCCATACCGGCGAAATCATTTGGTCCCGGCATTTTCCTTCTTATTTATTAGTATGTAAACTCTGTATAATACGGATTCTGTCTATTCTGAAAACCGGACGTGTTTTGAGATTGTTTGCGTTACAATTAATGCATTAATCACCTGTCCATTCCGG
>JACSZP010047766.1:0-12027 GCA_016161895.1 Pinna nobilis | reverse complement strand
TTGCTACCTACAGGGTGAGCCTTGCGAATAGATATCCTTGAGCAACGCTTTCTATACTTACGTTGAACATGTCACATGAAGGAAATGTGCATGAGATAATGATGCTGTGATGTTTTACAGCATTTTTTTTCCTTTTGTACATGTAGTTTTTTAAGTTCATTATACTTTTTAAGTGTTTCTATACCATTTATCATTTTCGATTGTGATGACTTTAATAATGTCTTAATATTTTATGAAGAAATTCAAAACTCAATTTTTTCTAACTATTCTTTCCATTACCATTAACTTACCAATTGGGGAATCAACCATTAGTGGTTTACACAGAAATCTCGAAATAATTATCTATCAATTTAGTGACTCGATTTTTATTACCGTAGAAATCAATGAACCAATTTAGTTCCCCGTGAATCACAGACTGGTCATAATTGTCAGAAAACAATGATTTCTGGAATCAATTTTATTTTATTTATTTTACATCATAGATAGCCTTAAAAATGAATTTAAAGAGCGGAAGTGAATCAGATCATCATCATTAAAATAGAATTTTGTACGAAGTCCTATACATTGTAGTAGTGTGTTACTAAAAACACTGATTTTGTGGTTGTGCTCTTTTGCCATGAGTTTTGTCAATTGAGTTTATCTCAAAATGTTTTTTTTTACTGTAAATTTTTTACATGTAAGAACAAATTTCAAAATGGTTTGTACAATTACTAATCTTTAATATGTTCATTAACTCCTGGGTGAACAGACACCACAATATTATCATCATCGGCTTATTATGACCTTCTTTTAATGAGAGTCGAATCGCTCACTTTGCTGCTCCTCAAACTGACGCACTATTTTTGAATAAAAAATATTTCTATATCAAGTTGTAATAACTGCTCCTTGAATATCAATTAATTGAAATCAATTGAGACATTTTTATTCATATCTGTCATTTTGTTTTGATGGAACAGGTCATAAACAGATACCGTATCACAATCGATGTCGGCACGTTAGAGAACCCTCTATTCTCGATGGTTTTAGGGCCGAGCAGAGCCCAAATTAGTGGTCCATAGCGGGCGTTCCGGGACGTATCCATATCAGTTAAACATTCTTGGATAGAACATTAAATAACAACCAGCTTTCCGCAAAGGACAACTTACTCAAAAAGAATTGACTTACTGTATACAGGGTATTTCTCGCCCTCGTTTTATTTTCGCCCTTTCGACCTCATCGTCACTAGCTGAATTCAAAACTGGGCAAATTCAAAACGGTTAATTCATTGAGTACAATTTAAGGAGACTTTAATACGGTACGAAACTGTTGGCAGGTGCAGTAGGGATAAAATAACGTGGGTGTGTATGGTAGGCCTATTTCCAATACGAACAGGAGATTATCTGCTGACTAAACTGCAACTCTGTTCTTATTAAATCAAGATACTTTTCTTCAGAAAGCTATCATGCATTAAAATGGTTGTTGTGTTTCTGCTTAATGGCCCACTGAGGAATCTTTCACTTAGATGGAGATTTCATTATATGTCAGTTGATAGCTGCAAAGTTGGCCAGAGCTCTGCACTTAAGGCTACTGAGCAGAATTCATATACGTGCCAACATCTAATGAGACACTAGATCCCCATACATACTGTCTAATCTGAAGCATAGGAAAAGCCAGTCAAATTACGTCCAGTGGATTCGAACCCATCACTTCATGATCTGAAGTTAAACATGCTAACCACGCACTCACAACGGACTTCATTAAGTACAGCAACGTCTTGTTGTAGTTATTTTAGCACTCATGGACAAGTCACGTAATCTGAAATCTAAATGAATACTAACTACGAAAACAAATACAATTCAATAAAATCCTATTCTTTCAGATGTTGCATTAGAATTTTATCAAGGAGAATTCGGTTGTAAAATATTGAGAGTAGAATTTCTGATTCATTCTCTGGATAATCATTAATTTCTAGGAGCTTCATTCAGACGTTTATACCACAGTGTCGCAGACCATATTTATAATGTGTTACTCCTCGCAACCTTTTCAACTCGTGATCAGAAGATTTCTTTTTGTGTAGTACTACACTGATAGATATACTGTACAACAACCTTAGTCAATTTAAGATCCTTGCCAAGTTATTCTTAAATCCTGTGGCCCCATGCAAGAAGCCGATAACCCACATTTATGTAAAACAGAGAAAATGAGGTTTAAATACAAGTACGAAAGTAATGTTTTATAACGTCATAGGGGTCTAATATTGCCTGTATTTTCATAGCCAATCAGATTATTGGAACCATATTTCTACAGAAGATGTAGATTGAAATGACACATGGTCTGATAACTAAATTTCACTTTTGATGGCAATGTGGGTTTTCAGGTTTATGCATGATTATGGGGCCACAGAATTTGATCATCTTCAGACATTGAAGTCACTGCTCTGTCCACACTAGCTATGAAAGATAACACAGCATTTGCATACTAGCAAAACAGGGGCCACTGCGGTTAAGTGTCTAGTTGTCCGCCTTCTGATTGTAAGGTTGTGTGTTCAAATCCATACCACAGTTGGTTGTTCCTGTGCTTTTCCCTCAGATGAGATGGCAAAAACCGAGGTCATGGGTCACGGTATGTGTCGGCACCTTAAATAACCCTCCCTGCTTATTGGCTGTAAGTGCACAGCATAAGTCAAATTTGTAATTCTTGACTGACATACGTTGACGCAAGTGAAAGATTCTTGAGTGGGACGTTAAACGACAATACAACCAACCATTCAACAAGCAAAATAACTCATAGATAAGGGTGTGACATAAATGATTTTTATTTTTTCTGAACATTATACTGATGAATGAATTATGATACAAGGTTAACTAAAAGACATTAACACAATAGCACTATCATATTCATATCAAGGACTTAGATATAAACAATGCAAAAAGCTCTCATCTTCTGTCCTCTGACCCCCACATTCCTAGAATGGACTGGCTTTTATTATGATAAGGACAAGTCCAGTACTATGAAATAGGGGAGGGAGGTCAGTAAAATGATTTCTTAAGTTCATAAACATGAAATATAATTGTGCATTTCATTATTACACTCCTTAAAACATTATGAAAATGTTCATTAATTCATACTGATCAACTTTATGATTGTAGTTTAACATTTTCAAACTAAACACAGAAGCCAGGAATCAAAATACGGATCTGGCACTACAAACTATACTAATGATGGTCAAAATGAACTTGGCTGCTTAGCAGGTGTTTGAACATAATGAATGTTGATGAGATATCTCTTTGCTTTCTTATAAAAAAAAAAATTTAACCTAGGCCTTAAATCATCCAATACATGAATTTCATGTACAAAAACAAAAAATAATGTTTCAAAAAAACATATATACAGAACAAAGAAATAACTATAATTTGACCTGATCAACTCGAATAAATTAAGAATAAGACACGAAAGATTTATAATGTACGGTATTTTTGTTTATGGTGTAGATAAATGCTTATATCATAAGTGTTAACAAAATCTGCATATGTACAGATACCTGACCAAAGCCTGGTTAAAACAAACAAACAAAATCTACAGTACTGGCTGTGCAGTAATCATATGATAAAAATGGTGAAACATCTGGAAATCAATCGACATGTTAATGTTATTTCCTCAGCACATATACCACACTTGTTCTGCTTGTGTTTCAAAGAAAGCCCGTCCACAGCTGTTACAGTTTATACTTCAGTTGATCTATTGGTAAGCATGATTTAATTAATTACTTTGGAACACACAGAACCAAATTGCACATCTCTAGTAATAAACAAATTGAGGTATTCAGATAAGCGATAAATTTTATATCGGAATATTTTGTGATGTATTTCACATATACATTCTTGTACCCATACATTACCAACCCAAATTCTTTATGCTTTTCTTAATGTATTGAATAATTGTAATGTCGAAAATTTTATTATAACGAGAATCAAATGGGTCTGTCAGACAATCAAATAACATTTTAGGCAAAAATGACCTCTATGGACGTGTTCTATATATACAGCTAGTATGAAATAAATCATGTAAAATTGCTGTCATTTTGATTAACATTTGAAAAAATTTCAAACTATTTGCACATACACATCTGTTATGTGTATTAACATCCAGCAAAATATGATCACTGTAATTCCAAAACTTTAGGAGACAATCGTTGGAAAAACCAGGTCACTAGACTATCACTGATGAACAAACATGGAAAAACCCATCTATTCTTCATCAATGCACACAGACCAAAGTAAAGAAAATCAAATGATTTGAGGACAAAGAAATTATCAAATAATCAATAAAGAAAGAGAAAAATTATGTTTAATTTAAGTATTGCTAATTGTAAGTACCTAGTATTGACCTTTGGCTATTTAAAAAATTGACTGCTCTTTGAAGTTTATAAAACTTACTTATGTAAACCAACAAAAGAAAATGTATAGTTCAACAGACGGATTCAAAACTGAAGAAAGTATGACAGAATTGCATACTTCACCTAGTGGATATTCAATTATAGGGAAGAAGAAAAAAAAGGAAAACCCATAACTCCCCAAACCTTAATATTTTGCCAAATGCTATATCAAAATGAAAGAAGAAAGCTAGTAAAATAAGTTACCAGTAAGAAAAAAATTTGCCAGATCTGAGCAAATCATTAAAACAAGTTTCATAATTCAATCTAAAAGAAAAATTTGTCATAAAATTCTCCACTTTCAGTAAAATCAAAGGAGATTATAATATAACTTTATTGATTATTTTCATGTCGGCCAGGCATAGAAATCTTGAAAGCACAGATACACAACCAGTGATTCTAGAAATAAATGATTAAACATACATGTACTTCAAATGTGACCTTGGTGGATTTCTAGTTGATCTAGTTATGGTACATGAGTTCGGAGTACATTTTATCATTCCCATGTTTATCCTGATGAATCATTATTGGTTACAGTTTGGCGAATATTGTTGTGTTTAAGGTTCATTTCTACTGTATATATACTTCATGTGCTGTGTGCCTACCATATTGAGAGACTATTAGAATATTCTTGTAGGCTGACATATGCAACCATAGAGGATTAAAACAAATCAGGTCTGATTAACTGTCAATACAAACCCTTGATTGCAGGGTTATTTGAATTGTCTCAATGAGCATAATTGATGGTGAACAGGACATAAGCAAGGGCAATAACTCTGAATGGTATGATAAATATATTTCCGACTCAAACAGGGGCATAACAAATATTTATCAGTTTAATTGTAAACCAGATCCATGGGTTCTAACTTTTGCTCATACCCAAGTTCTAGACTTTTTCTCACCAAACAGACTTCTATAATCAAATATAATTTGCAGGCTTAAAAGATTGGTACAAAATGTGCAACAAGAACATTGTGTACTTTCAGTAACTAAGAGAGGCAGTTGGATATGAAGTGGTACTGTTTCCATACAATAATACTATGAACGAAGGTATTCAAATTATTTACTGTTCTACGTGTGACAGAATATTTGCTGGTTTATATTTCTCATTCTGGTATACAAGGTAATGGGCCTTGAAATAAAGGCTTGATGAATTTTCAGCTGCTACTGCTTTTCTATATCTTAATCAAGGGGTTGTCAAGTCTGAAACAAGTGCACTTTTTTTCAGATCCTTTGAAAACCAATAAAGACCTTAAATACTGACACTTAACATGCCTAACATGAATGACATAATACAGCTGGCTTGTAATGTGTGGCCTATTGTGACAATTCAATGCTAATAAGTCATGCTATGAATGTAGATGTCCATCACTTGCTTTGTAAGTGCTGCAACCTGCATCATACATGATAATATGTGGAATTATCTCCCTTGGGTACATATGATGATGATGACAGCATTTGAAGCTTTTGTTAAGTAAAAACCTCACAGCAATGACTAGCTTATTTTTTTTAGGTGTCCTTGCCTCTTAACTTTCCTTTGACATAAAGTCACATGTACTTTCAACAAACACGCACACAATTATGTCATGACATGGGTTCTTCCACTGTCTCTAACGATGATGTTTCATGTACTTCATTGACAACATTTTCAGTTTCTGTTGGTTCTATCACAGGAGGTTTAGGATCGTCTTCCTCTGTTTCCATGGCAGCTGTTTGATCATTTTCAGACAGGTCTGCGACACCAGAATCTTGTTGGAGCATGGGAGGTACTGTTGGTTTTTCTTCACTGGATGCCAGTTCTTGTGTATCCAAGTCTTTTGCCGGACTTTTGGGCATTGATTCTGCCAGATCATTTGAAATTTTTGGAGATGACACGTTTGACTCCTTTTGTCCATCATTATTTATGTTGTCCAACTCTTCGTGGCATGTGAGATCCTGAGATATATCATCATCATCATCATCATCTTCCTCATCATCATCATTGACAACATCGTCATTGTCATCTGTCTCTGCTCTGTTGTCTTTGGATGAGTCATGTGACATGTCTGTGACAGACGTGATGGTACTGTCTAGCTCACTTGTGCCATTCACTATAATGTCAGTACCATTCACTTTAACGTCAGAAGAGTCTACTGTAGGTAGACTGTCTCCATTAACGAGCAGTGGAGCAAATGACTTAGAGTCCCCGTTTTTACACCTGAAACACTTATACTCTTCATCTTCTGTGACCTCATCAGTGCCGAGACCCACGCACAGCAGGTGGTACCATTCCTCACAACTATCACACTGCACCCAATTCACTTCCTCCCCTGAAAGATACAGTAAAAAATGATATATTAATACATAAGATAACAATATAGTTTACCTGTCCTAGCTACCCAATAAATTAAAGGACTTCCAGCACAATGTGACCTTAATTTATGCCTCCCAAACTGTTTTTATTTTTCAATACAAATCAAATGAATTACAAAACCACTCGTCATATGAAATGATTTCTACACTTTCTCTTGGGCAGTCTCTTTAACTGGTTAGGCTATATTTTAGCTCTCCCTCATGACCCCAAGATTTTATTTGGTTGTCTAAATACAGCTTTCAGCATTCAATCTTCAGCAGCCCTGCCTATCAAGTAAGATGTCTTATTATTGAGATAATACAGCAGTGTTCAAATTGTTGCCTATGAATCAATCATAACAGACTCATGAATTGAACATATCCACATCATGATTACCCGATGATCCAGTTATTGTTGTTGTTCAATTGTTTAATGTCCCACTAAAGATTCTTTCACTAAAGTGGCGACGTCACTGGAAACATGGAAGAGACCAACAGCCATCCGCAAGTAAACTGGAAAACGTTCTCACATAATCAGTTTTGGTTCCAGCAAGGCTCGAACCCGCACTGACAAAAGGTGAGAGACTGAGTGGTTAAAAGTGCAATGCTCTAACCATTCAGCCATGGAGACCCCACAATTTAATACGATACAGTTTCTGGCATGATGTACTGAAACTTACCTGTTGGTTTTAAGCATTTAGTAGCTGCACAGTCATCATCGTTATTATCATCATCTTTATCATCATCCTTCATGATCAGACTTTCCTTCTCCTTCTTCTTCCGAGGTTTTCGTTTTTTCTTTTCCTTCTCTTTCTCCCCCTCCTCAGGGCCTTCTTTCTTCACTTTCACTTTCTTTTTCTTTGGTTTTTCACTATTTGTTTTCTTTGCCTTGTCTCCACTTTGTTCCAAGACCTTTTTGATCTTTTCCAGATCAGATGAAGCTGATCCTGAAAGGGCTGTAAATAGATTAAAACCTCATTAAGATTGCTATTGTTGTTTTTAGTCCCACTCAGGAATTTTTTATGAACATTGAGAATTCACTAAATAGCATTGACGGGCTTAATAGTTCTTCCTTCTTTTTTTTGCATATACTTGTCACTTTGGGTGTTAGGAATGAGCCAGCAGTGAGGAATCTTTAATATACATGTACATCATGCCCGTGTTTGTGACCTTATCATGCAGCCCGATAATCTTTCAAATGACAACTCTCACTTTTTTCACTTATTACACTGTAACAGAGTATTTGAGCCATGTATACATGTTAGTTATAGCATGGTTTCAGTAGCACTGCTTTGATTTTGCTACCACTAGTGCCCACTTCTGCAAACAAATTACAGAGTAGCCATTTAGTAGCTTTAGGGAAAAATTTAAGTATAAATTCTCTTCACAAACTCACAATTAGAATGCAAACACATCAACCACTAGGCCATGGCAGCCACGTTTAGTTGTAAAACTCACAAGAAAATTGTAGTCAAAAGATACTAGATGCTAGAATATAGCCACAAAATTGAAATCAAATTTCTTTTGATTCAAATAACTACCTGGTTAACAGAGAACTTCATGTACCAACATGAAAGAATTTTTCGAAGGATCATTACTCTTTGCATCTACTTTATATCGCATAATATCATATCATTCTTCAATATTAATTTGAAAATTGCACATGTAGTGGCTGGCCATCTGTCCCCTCAATGAAAACAATAAGCAAAGCTAAGAATACTTGTGTATTAGTTTATGCTATCACCTTATAGCATAGAGACACATATACAATGATGTCTCGTTAGTCCGGACACATTCGTCCCCAAGCAATTCGTCCAGATTAACGAATCGTCCGGATTACCGGATCAAGCCTGAAGCCAAGAGTTACTTCCGCTTGTTCATATGATCACTCATTTGACTATTTACAGTGCAAAAGTTTATATGTAAAAATGAAGAAAAATAAATGAAAATTAAAACAAAGAAAAAGAAGCGTTTAAATGTCAAAAAAAAAAACGGATTTGGAAAAATGAGGAAAGGAAAAAATGTGATCGAAGACAAAAAATAAGCACTAAATCTCCAACACTTAGATGGCATTATCTACGAAGTCTGGCAGAGATTGAATGTTTGTCTGTAGATTATCTGCCCTAGTAATGCTATAAGAAAATGAATAAAGTAGCCGGGTATCATCTATCATCTATCTTCACTTTCATCTAGAAAAAATATCATCCCTTTTTTGCTTAATCAAAAGAATAACGGTAATATCAGAGTGAGTAAATTTACCGACAGCCTCTACCTTGACATAACATTCAAACCCGCGAGTACGACTGAATGTTCCACTTGATCGATAAAAGGTGACAATTATCGATCTACACGATTTGACATTTGTCTCTGCTATTGCTTAGTTCGAATGTTGTAAAAACAACAACAATAACTAACAGCCGTCAAAATTTTGTCCGGACAAACAAGTCATATTTACATTGGTTTTGGACGTTTGTTCCAAAAATAGACCGTCCGGATCCGAAACGCGAATTTCCGGATTATCGAAGCATTTTAACACTGTAGTCGTTCGTTCCCAAGCTATTTGTCCGGAGTAACGAAAATTCCGGATTAACGAGTTCCGGACTAACGAGACATCACTGTAATTTGTGACCTCAAGCCTGATTAATTAATGTATACAGGGAAATTATTGTCCCCGTTTTATTTTCACCCCTTTCCCTTCATCATTAGTGGCCGTTTTCAAAACTGGGCAAATTAAAAAAGCATGACAGAGTTATTTTTCTGGATTAGAATTATGATAAGACTGAGCATATATAAAATAGGGGCGAAACCATTTTCAAGTGCACTAGGACAAAAATAAGACAGGACGAAATACAATGTGTATACATTATTCAGTGAGACATACAATATTTCCCCAGAGTAGACATACCTGGTTCTTGATTGTCTAAATCTTTCAGTAATTTCTTTTCCTTATTTGGATCTTTCTCCTTTTCCTTCTTCACTTTGACCTTTTTAGGTTTTTCTGAATTCTCGGAATTGTCCTTGACTTTCTTTGGTTTGACCTCATGGCCGTCTTCCTCTTTCTTCCGTTTTTTCTTCTTCTTTTCTGGATCTTTTTCCTTCTCTTTCTTTATCTTTATCAGTAACTTGTCTTTTTCTGTGGTTTCTTTTGGTATCAAATTTTCTTGACTCTGTTATGGCAGAAAATAAATAATTTTAAAGTAATTTAATTGGGTTAATTATGAATTCATCAACACACTGACTTTATAGTTTCCAAACATGCATGATAAATCTGGACCGTGTATACTGTATGGGATTCTTAAAGCTCTAAAATTCAAAAAGTTTTACACAAGCTCCTCTAAGTTTCTCTAACGATGAATGGAACATTTATCTCACCTCGACACCAAGGAATTTAGAATCGCCTCGTGGTTGGCAAGCCTGTAGGATCCTCCAGATATGCTGAGTTTCATCCAAGGATACCTCCAGGAGATCTCCCTCCATCATTAACTCCTCCAGCTGGGCTTTAGCCATTCCTGAGAGTTCCAGGACTGGAGCTTCCAGGGTCCGAGGCACTAGTGGTGATTTCCGCTGATGCTTTCTGGGTGAGGCATCTGTTAGATTGAAAATTATCCGTTAGTTTCATTTGGGTTTTACTCTGTTAACAACTTATTCAATTTGCATCTAGCCTGTATCAAGCTGATGTAGGCTTCACAAAGTTTGACCTACGCAAATTCTTAAGTCTATGCAGTAAAGAACTGTTTCTGTCCAAAGCCAATTCTTGGAACACTGCATGCTTAGGCTTTAACTAGGACCCTCATTTCTCCTCTCTTCAAGCAAGCACCTGCATTTGAGCAAATGCTGACCTGGCTCTCATTCATAAGATGTACATGTATTACAAAATTCTGAAGGTCAAGTTTTTTTCTTTGAATATTCAAAATTCAGGTCTTTTTGTATTGAAGATCAACATCATTTTGCTCATAACTTAGCAGCTTGGATCTGATGAAGGCATCATAAACTTTACCCAGATAAGAATTTTATACTATGTAGTAAAGGATCATTAACATGTGATGTCAAACCTTGACAGGGGACCTCAAGTTTTATTTTCTCACTGTGGAAGACGAAAAACCAAACCATGCCAGAATCTGGATTTGAACCCTTGGTCTGATGACCTTCAAGCATGCATGCTAGCTAAGACCAGCTCCTCCACGTTATGTGAATACTTTAAACCCAGTTTTACTCACGAGAATTTATTTTGGCAAACTTAATTGAAAAAAAAAAATTCATGCATAACATTCTTAACAATCATACTACATCGGTATGTACTTTTACAATGGTTTTTGCAAAAATACTTCTCGCTACTAAATGTATGATAATCAATTCACAAAAAATGCAAAAAAAAAGTGCAAAGAAAGTTTCTGAGTTGACAATAACTCCTGAACAATGACATTAAATATAGATTGGAAATCAGTGACATACTTGTGTTAGATTTAGACGCTGAGGAGTAGGCGTGTTCTGACATCCCCGTATGGTTAGAGCTGATCACCTCCACTTCCATCTGAATCTCCTCCGCGCTCTGTTGTGGAGATCCTTGTGGCGACACGGGCAACATGAACGAGTTGTCAGATTCCATACTAAAGTTTCCTGAATCAGAGTGCTTAACATTTGTTGCACCAAAAGCACTTTGTGTAACACTAGCCAAATGGCCTTGTAGTTCTGGATTGTTCGCTGCCTTAAGAAGTTCAGCATTGATAATTTTCTCTGTTTTCTCCCGGGCTGCTTGTTCCACCATCCGCTGACTTAACACACTAAGTTTTGCGAGGGCTGAGGCAAGTTCACTGGTAGTCAGGGCTTGTCTTGCACGGTCCTGCCAGGCCATAGCCCTCTCTGTTAGACACTGCAGGGCTTCACCCTCTGGGAGTCTGACTGGTAGTTTTTGTAATGATACTAGCAGAGATAAAATTGTTTCAAGACGAGGTCTACGTGATCGTAAGCACAGAGGACACAAGAATTTGAGATCTTTTGCAGCTTGGACAGCTGCTGCTTGAGACGATTTATTTTTCAAATTTGCTGATTTTGGTAATGGCACACAAGTTCCTGAAAAACAATAGTAAATTATTTTAAGAAAGAATATATGACAACTTCTACTTGAAATAGGTTTGTGACATAAATACGTTTTTTGTATTCAGGAGTTACCGACTTTGACAAGTGCAGAATTTTATGAAAATATATGAAGATTAATTCTTAATTCTGGAATCCTAAGAAAAACAAACAAGAGATCCTAGAAGGATCTTGACGCCCACCATCAATAG
>JACSZP010047742.1:3503-21426 GCA_016161895.1 Pinna nobilis | reverse complement strand
AAGTTCAGCAAAGCCAGTGGAGATATTATTACCGCTTATTAGGGAAACTGTGCTCGGCTTGAAATGTTAGTCAGCAAGGTTGCCTTAAGATAGAGTGGTAGTGAATTTGAGATCGCACGATGGAGCAGCTAGCTCTTCCTGTCTTCCGGCTCAATGTAAACCGAGGCTACAGTCCCTACATTCCTGTCGGCAGGGGGCGATTATTCCTTGTCGGCACCCCGCACAAGTCCCGCATAAGTGCTGCACAAATGTTACGGGCTCAAATAGTGCATTAGTTATTGCTATTGTATTTATTGACACAACAAGTGCGTATCTGTGATTATAAATATCTGTTTATTTTCAGGATGGTTTTGGGGAGATCCTCACATTGAGACTCTGGACGGATACCAATACACTTTCAACGGTTACGGAGAGTATGTCCTATATAAAATAGACAATGGAACACATCCATTGTTTGAATTGCAAGCAAGAACGGATCTGGCTACAAACGAAAATGGCACCGCTATTAACGCAACAATATTTAGTGGTTTTGCAGGAAGAGATAGCACAGGGATGAATATACAGGTTGAATTGGGAGGAGCGAATAAAGACAGTAAGCTCTCTCTCTCTCTCTCTCTCTCTCTCTCTCTCTCTCTCTCTCTCTCTCTCTCTATCGTTTTATAATGTTACCGCGTAATACTGTGAAAGTACGCTAGATTTTAGCCAATAATACTTTGATTTGGAGACTCCCTTTTTCCATAATCTAGTTTGATGATACCGTGATTCACGCTACTTGAGCCGCATTGTTTTGTCATTGAATTCTTGCTTGAACACCCCAATCAATAATTCTTCACCTATTTGGAGATGTCACTGAATGTCAGTGAATTGCTAATATGACCTATGCTTGACACTTACGAAACATGGAGACGTGGAGTAGTACTGTAGATTCCACATTTTTCGCGAGTCTTTAATTCTGCGAATTTGTTGTTTTCTATCAAATGGCGAGAACTTAAAATCGCGAGTTCTCACTGTCAAGGAATTAAATTTCGCGTTCTGAACCCAGGTTTTTAAAAACCAAATCAAAAACTAGTATAACCCTAGCTGATTAGTTCATTATCTTGGATATAAGATTCGCGTATTATGATTCCAACTGCCAGATCAAATAACGGCGATAATTTAAATCCGCGAGGGTGTCGACTCGCGAAATTACGCGAATAAAAATTTCTCGCTTTTATATAGGAATCTACATTAATGATTAATCAACATGCTGACATCTACCATGTGAATCACTGAATAACACAACCAATCTACAAAGCTTTATAAAACACCAATGATATAAAAAAGTGGAAAATATCCATAGCTTGCAATGTGAGTTCTCAACATCCGTTGCATCATCCAATTTAATGATTGAATTTATAAGCATTGGATATTTACTCTGAAAGAAACACCTTTTTATTCAATTTATAAAATTCATTAAAAAAAACTTTATTTGAAATATCATTTGATCATTTCGTGAACTATTATGACATTAAAACTGTTCCGCAGCCATTAAAAATATTGAAAATAGAATTTAACTATAGAATTTGAAATTTGCATGACAGTTGTTATTTTCTAATTTTTTTTTTATTTTCTAGAGCTGATTATCTATGTGAACGGTGACGATTTGACAGAAACCTATGCAAATAATCCCTCACATGCGGTATACAGTGAAAATGGAGTGTTTAAAATGGAGAATGGCTCGTTCGTAGCATCATTTTTAAGTATAGGTAAGTAGACAAAGACCATCACTGTGAAAGTTCTACTGTCCCCGTCGTGGTGTGGTTGATCCTTATAGTATATCTATGAAACAGATGATGAGGGATATGCCCCCCCCCCCTCGTAAACCTAATCCTGTCATTTTCTCGTGAACAACCATCACCAGTTGAGACTAATACCCGGATTGGATACAACGGTGACACATTGGGTGCCCCGCCATCTTGTTTTATAGATTGTTGTCTTTGGTTTCGTCTATTTATTTTGGCTATGGTGTTGTATGTTTTACGAACATACACAGGGGCTTCCTCAAAAATATTCTAACACTTTACCTGAAATCCGGCTAGATGGGATGGAATTCATTCATACATCACGTTTACCCAATAAATAGTTTGTGCGGTAATGTTGTTTCTATAAGTGATGGAAGGACACTAAAAGACGCTATCCCACCTTAACGTTCTGCGATAAGATTGCGTAGAGTGATGTTCAATCACGGGGCCGACGTGACCGAGTGGTTAGAGTGTTTGACTTCGAATCAAAGGGTCCGGGGTTCGAATTCGCGCAGCACCACTCCGCGGTTGGCCGTCTCTATCTTTCGGATGAGACCGAGGTGCCGTGTCACAGTAGGTGTTGGCACGTTAAAGAACCCTCCCTGCTCTTCGGCCAGCAGTGCCGAGCACAGGCAAAATTTGTCGTCCCTCACCGGCACATGGTCTCCATATGGGTGAAATATATTCTTGAGTGGTAGTCGAGCCTCATTTATCCGGAGGCCAGAATTTCGGATGCTTCACCTTCCGGACAATAAATTTTGGGAACAAACTTGTGAACGTGCATGGGATATTATGATATGTATGTTTCAGTGATCCGGATGCTTCATTTATTTTGAAAGGGAACGCAAGTGTCCGTATTAATCAGGTTCTACTGTAAATACTGTTACAACAATTCATAATACAAAGTACCTTACTGTTAATCCAGAAATTTTGGCGGTACTTTATTTTGGCGAATCGGTAGCCATGCAATTATTCGCGACACTATATTTTCTCGAAGTTGCTTGTTAAGTATATGTTTATGTTGTATTGGGTATTTTATTTAGGGTTTGTACATTAAGCGAGACTTTTAATTTCGCGAGTAAGTGCTCTCGCGTAATTACGCGAAAAAAAATTCTCGCGAATAAAACGGATTTACAGTATCATAAAATATATTATGAATTAATCAGATAAGATCATACAAATATACCAGTGTATGTCTCAGCTTTCAGGAATCCTGACTGAGACCGCAAATCTTAATTTCCCGTTATCGCGAGCGCGATTTTAAATGTCTCACGGTTTCATACAAAAGGGGAAAGATCGCGGAATGAAGTACTCCCAAAAACTAAAGAATTTACAGTAATCTGGAGGAAATTGCTGTAATTTTTGTCGTCCATTTCAGATGTACGTGTTACAATATCAGTAGGAGTAAGAAGTCTTGCCCTACAAAATGTTTTACCCTCCGAATACAGAAACCTTACTGCTGGCCTGCTGGGAAATTTCGATGGCGACAGTACTAACGACTTTATTCTTCCAAACGGTACACAACTTGGACCGAGTGACACAGATACGGAAAGAAAAATCTATAATAACTTTGGACAACTCTGTAAGTATACGTTTTGTCTAGTAATCTATTATGGACCTCTACCGGGGAAACTGTTCTTCAATAGTGTTTTCTGGTGAGGTATAGTACCCAAGCCGTTAAGGAAATAACTCACTAATCAGACCAAATTAGCCAGTCACTTAGGTAGTCTTAGTAGTGAAGTACCACTGTATTCATACGCTGAGTTCTTTGAAAATGTTTCTCAAAATGTTCTCTTTTCTTTCACAATTGATTGTGTAATACCCAGACAGTGATTAAAAAGTTATAAATGTTAGGACTGTCTACTCTTGCATTCTCTTACGTTCAAAGATATAATTACATGTATATATGTACTCTGAGGCCTCTGTGGCCGCATAATTAGAGTACTGTGCTTTAAACCACTCAGTCTCTCACCTCTTGTCAGCGCAGGTTCGAAGGTTGCTGGAACCTAATCTGACTATGTGAGGAAGTTTGCCAGTTTACTTGCGGATGGACAGTGGTATACAAATACATGTATGTGTGTGTGTGCGCGCGCGCGCGCGCGTGTGTGTGTGTGTGTGTGTGTGTGTGTGAGTGTTTACTTTTAAAGTAGACAAATTAAGTACAGTAGACCCCACTGTTTATTTAACCCTGATGTATTGAACTTCCGTTTAATTTGAAATGATTTTTATTTAATTTCCCGGCTAGATTACTTTTTTACTATTTTCTTTCTTATTTTGAAAATCCTGATTATTTGAATGAAAAAAGAAATTCCTTTTCTGTTTCAGTAAATCCAGGTACGACAGTATTGCATAAACTGCGCCCATCTGTCTCTGTGAATTATCGTCTGCATGGCTTCATATTATAAAATAAAACGAAAGGTTTAAAGTTTTATTATTTCAAGTCGAGCAGAGCACTATATTTTGTATCATTTCTTCAGTAAATTAATGATTTATATTTGTATGAACTTAGTGATGGAAAATATAAAAGAAATACATACACGTATTTGATCAGAGACTTCCCAATACTAATGACCTTACAATTCTGGTGATTGGACTTCGCTTATGTCAGTTTACAATTATCTGAACACTTAAATGAAAAGCAAAGTACTGATAGTATGGCTTGATCATTTCAGGGGCAGTTAACTGCAGTAATGCAGAATCCTTGTTTACTTACCGGGGGTTTAAGCAGTGTAATGACTTTGCTCATCCCGAATTTGAACCTTTCTACATTGACGAGGTCGATAACGAAACCCGAAATGCTGCAAGAGAACAATGTGGGGGTGCTTCAGCATCACAAGCATGTATGTTTGACTTCATAGCAACAGGTGATCGTACATTAGCGTTGGAATCTGGCGCCACAGATGCAGAAGCCACCGAAGATAGAGAAATAGCAGGTAAATCTGTCCATAAGTGTTATAAAAAAAACAAAGGGATGTTTGGACGCGAAGTCCCACATACAAATTCAGAATATGAACTTTCTTAACAAACAAAAACAATTACAGTTCACGATGTTGACGGTATCAGGTGGTCTAAGGAGGATAAATTTAATCGTTACAAATTTGCTACATGTATTATATTCATTTAAGGTATACATATTTAAAGTAATTCAGCAATCCAGCATTATCCTATAAATGCAAATGTTAAGAATGAGATCAGTTTCTTGTGAAAGAGTAATCCGGTGTTTTCTTTTCTATAAAATAAAGTTTATCATTTACTTAGTAGAGCCACCGCAGCTCGGCGGCATGCGTGTTCGCCTTTGCAGCGTCATGGCAAAAACCAATTTTTAAATACCGTAGATTGGGATATTTTGACCATTGATTAATTTAGGCCAATTTGGCCAGCCTAGCAAATTGGCCAAAATTTAACTGTCAAAAATATGTACATGTATATGTTAGACGACCTGAATATCCCAAACATTAACTTATATCACTACTGAAGTTAACATATACTGCGCCGGATATTGATAAATATATGTACCCTGATGTGATGTAATTACCATAAAGGTAAAATTGTGTTTGTTTTAGTACCAGGTATTATTTTCTACTCCGTACGTACATTTCTCAAATAAAAAAGAATTATGCCGTGTAGGTCTGCAGTTATGCTGAATTTACTATACCAAATTTAATCTTATAATACCTATCCGAAACGAGTTCATTCATTTCATAAATTTTTTTAGATCAAAGTGGCCAAATTTACAGTATGATATAAGGTATCAGGATCTATGCAATGTAACTGATAATGTCGCAGCTGTGATATGATAAATCAGCTAATGACAATGGTTTCGCCAATTACCTTAATGAAGGCCAAGGGGCCGGAAGTTTGTGGGACTAGCGTGTTTATTTCTTTATACATAAGGCTATTTCCCTTTGGAGGACATTGTATAAATAACACATTCATGAGAAGGCGATGTTGCACATTTTCACCCCAAAGGAGTATTGTTAAGAATGTAATATCTATTTTATTATAACGAGTGTCATTTTTGTAATATTGTTTTCCTTTATACAATTCGTAATTGCATTTTTATTAAAATCGGCAATCTTTCTTGAATAGACGTAGTTTTACATATACAGGCGTGTAGGCCTACTACGTCATTGCCACATGACAAATGATTTATGATTTGCGCACTTGAACGTTGACGCATGTGATATAATATTTTAGAGTATCACCCTGACTTCTTTATCTTTGCAAAACGAGCAAGTGATATTCATAATTATCACATGGCTCTCAACCAATCAGATTACAGGATTCTAACCAAAGGTGTAATAATGAATTTACTGGGGTTTATTTTAATAGGAAACGAAGTACCAACAATTGACATAGTTGATCAGGTTTTTGCTGAAGTGGGACAGCCAGTTACATTGCAGTTTAATGCTTCGGACGACTCCACATTTGCCTACTATGTTGTGGACGACCCCAATAATTTCGAATTGTACCAGAACGGTACCGCAGTATGGACACCCAACACGTTCAGCCCCGTCAACTTAAGGTAAGCTGTACTCTTCCATATATTATTAGTCAGACCTACTCTTACCGATTGAAATTATATTGCATCATTAACTTTTACATAGATGCTAGCGGTTCACGCGGGGTACGAGCTCAAGCCATGGCACGGTTGGTCGTCCCTGTATTTCCCAGTATAAACCGAGATCCAGTGTCATTTTTTTTGCACGCCTAGGGCCATAAGTGCCGAGCATAGGCAAAATTTGCCGCCCTTCACTGGCACACAGTGACGTATTCATATAAGTGAAATATTCTTGAGTGGGACGTTAAACAACAATACAACCATCCAACCAGTTGAAATGCCGTTGTGATATGAGATGATTTGATGTGTTTTTTCAATTGGTATTTACAGTGTGTCTGTGATCGACGACAGAAACGTATCTGCCCCGCCAGTGACGCCAAATATAACTTTGTGTAGTGGATGTAGTGGCAATGGACAATGTAACTATAATGTCACAGAAAGCAGTACTAACCCAATGGTTCGATATGCCACATGTGAATGCGACGTCGGATGGGAAGGTCAGTAAAAGTAATACAGTGCAATTGACCTATCTCCAAATGCCCGATACGGTACCTTTTGGCAAACTTTTCTATTATGACATCACAGTTATATGGCCCATCAAACATGTTTGATTATGGTGTCACAATCAATTGACAGATGAGGGATGTGTTCCCCTTGTCGCATACCTAGTTCCAACTCCAATTTTCTCGTTTATGACCATCACCGATTGTGACATTTTTGTATTCGAAAATATGACACAGCGGGTGCCGCACGCAGAGCAGGAGTTGCTTACCCTTTCAGAGCACCTGAACTCACCCCTGGTGTTGGGTTGGGTTTGTGTTACTCTCTTTTCTCGGTTTTACACGTCTTGTAATATTGTTAGCTGATTGTGTTGTCTCTTTTTCATTTGGCCATAGTTTCGTCTGCCTTTGGATTTTTGAATTATTAATAACCCCCATGTTATTTTCTAATGTCAACTTTTTTAGCATGCTAGCAGGCATGTAGTTAGCTATGTAGCTAGGTAAGCAGAACTATATGTTAACCGAGCTAAACGGACAAGAAATGGCTAATGTAGCTGACTTTTTAGTAGGTAGGTTGGTTAATATGCTAGCAGACATATAGGTAGCTAGCTAGAAAAGTGGGATCTTACCTGTTTTAAGCGACCATCTAAGGCAATTAGCAAAAAGGGTCACATACGACAAGCGGTTTCTCTGGAAAAAATACATATAGGTCACATAAGACAGCTGGTAGCCCATTTATTTAGTGGGTCAATAACTTATGTTAGACTGTATTTAAGTAGGTAGGAATACAAGTAGGTATGAAGGTTGATGACTGGGCATTTAAACAAGTTTCAAACTAGGATATTGATTATCGAGTATTTCATGGTACATCTGTAATTTCATTTTTTACCCATATTGCGTCAGGAAAACTTCAGCACATTCCTGCATCCGTTTTCTATCATTTTTACACATCAAATTTGTCTGCAGGAGATGACTGTTCAACGGATTTTGACGGATGCGCTGCTTTCCCCTGTGGGGAGACCCTAAACTGCACTGATTTAACCCCATCTGAAGAAGCAAGACGTGATGTCCAGTTTAACTGTAGCGACTGTCCAACAGGCTTTGTTCTTGAGGACGGCAAGTGTGAAGGTAAGTTAGGCTAACGAAATTGAGATGAGCAAAGATACTTTTTCAAAGAACTGTGTCGAATTTCTACTGTTGATTTTAATAAAAATATGGAAAATGAGTCACGGCGGTATTTTTCTAAGCAGTCTATATGGGCGATACGACTTTTTTCCAGTTGACAATCGACAATTATATTCTTATCATATAAACCTATCTTCTATTTATATAATTTTACATGGATTTCAATAATTTTGTACAGACATTGACGAATGCAATGAGACATCAACGAACAACTGTGACCAGACATGCATCAACACAGAAGGGAGTTATACCTGTAGATGTTTTAATGGTTACCGACGCTTCCCTGATTCTTGTAGTGGTAAGTATGTATTGTACTATTGTTTACTGTTCCCTAAAGAATCTTCACTTTTATGGAGACGTCAACGTGTGCCGGTAAATGACAACAAATTTTGTCTATGCTAGGCACTTATGACCCTAGAGCATGGAGGGTTCTTTAACGTGTCAACACCTTCTGTGACAAGGGACTTGGAATTTTACTGTCTTATCTAAAAGACAGGAACAGCCCATTGCACCATTACTCGGATTCGAGCTTCAGACCTCATGGGTAGAAGACGAACCACTAGGCCACGGCGTCTCCTGTAGCGGTAAGTAAACGAGGTAGCCGCTCACAAATTCTGAGTACTGATGATCAAGCCTAAATATTAGCGACGGAATCCAAAGCCAAAAGCGACGATGCCCAGCACATTCATCTAGCGCTCTAATGTAATTGAAATAATTTTTAACATGTGGAAGTCTGTTAAAAATGACACGGAGAAAGAGACCGTTTAGGATGAACGGGAAGATATTTTAAAGGACAAACTTAGATGAACAAACATTGAAAATACATTTGTACATCATCAATTGTTAAATACTAGTCCTGACAATGTAAAAACCAAAAGGAGTTGAATCAATTGAGCACAATTATTTTACTAACTAAGGGATATCCGAGTAGCGTAATGGTTTAACACACTCTTTTCTTGTCAGTGCCACCCAGGTCGATCCTTGGATAAGCCAGGGGAGTACATGAGACGGCATGGTGATCACCAACTCGGTCACGTGACCTTTCCACAACAAGGACTCTACATACCAACACCAGTACCAAAAAAGACTTTAGTTTAAGTTGACATAACTTTTTTTGTGTTTGTAAAATTAAATAAAGTTTAAACTGAAGTAACGTTTTGAAAATTGGTTCCTTTTAGACATTGATGAATGTGCAGAGAGAACAGATGGCTGTCAACAGGTGTGTACCAATACTGAGGGTAGTTTCACCTGTTCCTGTGCCTATGGTTATAATCTGACAGCTGATGGGAAAACGTGCGAGCAAGGTAGGTGGCACTCTTTTAATTTAGCAGGGTCATGTCGCCTTCGGTTTGATATTTATGTAGATTTTACTTTAATATACATTCTGTATGGTTTTCTTGGTTTTTGTAAGTCCTTTCGTGCGATGAATTCGTTTGAAAACTGAATATACATCGTTTTGTCAAATAAACTTTCATCTATAGTGGCTAACGCCTTTCATTGATCACATTGTTAGTGTGTCTGTTCAGGTATCGAACCACATTTGTATCCGCCTCATAACTTTGATACCACTCATAACACTGTAAATCCAGATTTAATCGCGAGAATTTTATTTTCGCTTAATTACGCGAGAGTACTTACTCGCCAAAATAAAGTTCTCGCTAAATATACTGACCTGATATTAACATGCATCGAACAACACAAACTTTTAACATAAAAAGACGATCGCGAAAATATTGTATCGCGAATAATTGTATGACCATCGATTCGCTAAAATAAAGTCCCGCAAAATTTCTGGATTTACATTAGATAGATGTAACTTTGCATGATTGACATGTGTCACCATTCATTTTGTACCTTACATATTACGGTCTCGCCCTTATTGTTTTTTTTTTTCTTTATATTCTAATGGTTAAAATGCTAATGTAGAAAACTGCAACCTTTTTCACAAAGAATCTTACGATAAAAATAACTCGTTGTCCTAAGTGTATGAAATTTCAATGTTGTTGATTTGAAAAAATCGTAGTATAATTCAATAAATATAGTTGATAATCTGACTTGTATTATTCATATTGATCAAAGTTCATCACAAGTGGTCAATTTTATTGTTGAATGTACAAAATATGATCAATTGAAAAATATGCTTATATACAATTACGAGTGATTTTAATCGTAAGATTTTTTTGTGAAAAGGGCTTTTGGTGTTTAAGTGAGATTATCATAGATGGATTTAATCTTCATTTTATCTAATTTTCTGAAAGTTTCGTGTAGGACGGATGAGGTGTGAGGTCATTTCCAATAGTCATTGAGATACAGCCTGTAGCTCTTGATTTGTCTTTTGTTACATTTGCTGTTGGCCATTACCGGATGTAAAGAAATTTTGAGATATAAAAATATTTTAAGATTTTTCAAAACATTGAATCAAATGTTTCATATTAGAAAAGGTACATCAAGTAACTCTTCACTTCTTTGATTTACTTCTAAAAAATATGGACTTTTTTCATTTCTGGGAATATGGATGGTTTTCATTTTCAAACTCGTTTTGAATCTTTAAGATACATGTGTTTTATCTAGTAGCTAGTTCATTATGCGTTTGATTTAGTATTTACTACATTTCTGATTTAATAAAACAGTCCATTTATTAGACCTCCTTTTTAATTTCTTGTTTTTTTATTTAATAGTTCTGGATGTCTGTACAATAAACAATCTTACCTGCGCCTACGCTTGTGACAACTCTACCGGTCCCTTTGAATGCATTTGTCCAGCTGGATTCAGGGTTGATGGAGAAAATTGTACAGGTAATGAATAAAATATCCAAAGCTTAACGGTTCTTTACCTCGTAAATTGAATAGTGTGTTTGCCAACTGAAATGAGAATAAAGTATTGTCCTGAGGGACACTTGGTCTCAATGTTTTTTCCACAGTAGGGTTTGACTTGTTGCTGATCGTACCCTGCTCAGTAACTGAATGTCAAATGAAAGCCGTAATCTGAAGTCCTTTGCCGGCATGTATTGACTCTCTAAATTACAAAGTCGCAATAAAGGAACCTCTGTATAAGGACCACCTGTTTATAATGTACACATTTCTCTGTTCCTTGCATGGCCTTCGCAGACACGTTTGAACTTATAATTGTGTGATTGATGTGTGGAGAGAATTTGTTCTTAGAATTGTACGGGCCAGTTGAAACTCCATAATAGCATGTTGATCGAAAAAGGGGTCATGGGTAAAAACCGAGTCTGCAGCATGAACGAAAAATCGCCATTTAGATGAGAAATCAAAACAGAGCAGAGATGCTGCCAAACTATGCATAGAAAAGTTTAAAGAAGCATGAATTTGGAACGATACAACATATTTAAACGAAAATGTCCAAAATCAAATAAACATGTATGTGAAAGACGATGGAAAAAATGTTTGTTCAAAAGGCTAGTAATACAACATTCATCAGATCTTAAATGGAAAGCAAAATAGCATTCTAGTATTTATATTTAGATGTCAACGAGTCCTAAAAATAACGTTTCTGTATTTTTTTTTTCAGATGTGAACGAGTGTGATGAAAGTATTTGTTCACAAGGATGCACAAACACTAATGGCTCATACATCTGCTCGTGTTACGATGGTTTCCAACTGAACTCTGACAGAACAACTTGCTCAGGTAAAATGAATTTGAAATTATTTTAAAATTCCTTATTGCTAGTCTAAGAGTTAAATAGATTTCATTGATACAGTTGAGAAGGACTTCATTTAGACATTAATTAATCACTGATAGCATGAAAATCATTTTGTATAAATTTAATCTTATTTTAAATTCTTAGAATCAATTTAATACGCTGTAAAAGGATTCTTTAATAAACGGCTATCCAATTATTTTCATCCAATCAAAATTGCTGAAACAAATTTATTCATCTCAAACAGCTTGTGAGCTACCATCATATGGCAGGAATTGTGCCAGTACCTGTCAGTGCGGACAGGGAGCAGAAAGTTGTAACTCTGTCCTGGGATGCGTTTGTGAAGCGGGATGGACAGGAACAAGATGTGATACAGATATTGATGAATGTACAGATAATCCGAGCATTTGTCCTTCTGACCAGATCTGCAATAACACTGACGGTGGATATAGGTGTGACTGCAGGACAGGCTTCCAGAAATCAGGATCAAACTGCGTCGGTACGAAGTTTTTTTAATTTGCTTATGTATAAACTGGCTCCCTTTCACCAGTCAGATTCAGAATTAGCTCATGGCTTTTTCATCGAGTTTAACAATATGCTGAACTCGACAGACTTCTTCGGAACATTTGTGATTGTTTTTGTATGTCAATAGGAGACTTTGATGCCTTTATACACCTGGTTCTATTCCCCTTTGCTCTTCGCAATTAATTTAATATGGATATTCCTATTTGTCGCATGACATAGAATTTGAGTCTTGACTATTCCGGGTTGCCTTTTACTTTTACTTACAACCTGGTGTTAAAGGTTCTGGACGATTTAACCCTTTCAACCCTAAGTATCCAAATGGTATGCTCTTTTCCATTGTCTAGGCAGTCTACTACGGCCCAGAGGGTTGAAAGGGTTAATTACTTGATATCTGTAATATGTGTAAATGTTAAATGATACAAAAATGATTATCTATTTAGTTGGAATTACCACGAAGTATTCATTTATGTTTAAAGATATTGATGAGTGTGCAAATGCTGCTAATAACAATTGCACAGTAATAACATCTGCCTGTACCAACAGTCAGGGAAGTTTCACATGTACTTGCGGTACTGGATACCAACAAGTGACACCTTACATTTGTACAGGTAAGTTTACATTAATTAGGCAAATTAAAAACAGAAATGCAACCAATTCTAAAGAATTTTTATGAGTTACCTCGTACTTAACTTGCTAAACAAACCTGCATCATTGCAAACCATAAAGTTTTAACTTGTAGTTAATAGTTAACAACAATTCAGTTTTACAATACATAGTGCAACTTAGATCTGATGATAATAGGAACTATAGAGTATTTCAGCTTTAAGAGAATCCAAACAGATTTGCTCTAACTTCTGTAGTTACGGAGGAGATGTCCTCACAAAAGTGAACTTTTAAAATAGTGAAAATGGGAGAAAGGGAATTTTTGGAAAAAAAGAGAGATGACCCTAGATCTTTTGATGCTTCGCACAAATCCTGAAAATTTGAGCGAAGTTGGCCAAGCCGTTTTTCCTGTAAAGATGAATTCAATTCTACTAGATGAAAAAAAGACAAAGATGAATAATTACACTGGAGTCTGGAACGTCAGATGACCCTAATAGACGAAATTCGCCATATCCGTGCCATTGTTCTACAATTATTTTTTTCCTGCCAAGCATAAGGCAAACACTTCAAGCCCATCGCTGCAATCCAATAATGTCTGCGCAATGAGTGAAATATTCTTGGGTGGGAAATTAGATGAAAAATTAGGAATAGTACATATAGGAGACAAACTTTGAAGATATTCATCTCGTTATAGATATTGACGAATGTGCAACCGGAAGTAGCGGATGTACCCAGACATGTCAAAATAATAACGGAGGATTTAACTGTGGGTGTAATTACGGATTTGAACTGGATGCTGAGGACAGAAGAAAATGTGTTAAAGGTAAAATAATCTGAACAGAATTCTTGTATGGTCGCTTTGTTTTGTTGTAGTTGTAAGAGGCTTTAGTATTTTCCCAAAAATTGGGCCATTCGGCTTAGTTGACTTAGTTAAGAGAGAGCACCTTATGTCCAGTCGGCACTGTAGTCTGTTGGTCATAGTGCTTGTTATATGTGCTGGAGGGCCAGCGCTCCATTCCTTTAAATGAATCCTCGTGCTTAATGGAGCTGTCTTGGTGTTTTCCCTTCACACCCGAAGACGTCTGCTCAAGACTATATATCAAGAGAACTGTCAAAAGCCATTGTTTTGGATTCCGCAGTTTTTTTTTCATCTGTGTAAATATTAAAATATACAGTGTATACGTCAACGAAAATTGTCTTGGGGTGAAATTAAGCTTAACATTTTCTAATATATTATGTGCATACCATCAATCATACCACAATATATACATCTACTATCAAGACATCTAAAGTATATTGAGATGTACCGCGTTCTTATGCTCGATGGTCGTGTGAGATCTAGCAAGTAAAGTAAAGTACAATGTACTAACGTTTCGCCTCCTATATCCGGATTAATCGACCGTTGGACTTGAGATTCTACTAATTTGGTGGTCAGTTCAAATCATCTAATGAAATGGTCCTTTCGTTTGAAACTAGGACGAATCAAAAATTTTTCTAAAGAATTAGTGAAGATATTTAATTCGAATGTTAAATTTCGTGCAGATAGGACCATAAAAGGCAAAACCTATTATAAAAGAAGCTTATGCCAATTAAATTCCTGTATTGCTCAAAGGCAATCATTAATATTGTAGAGCATTAATTGCATTTAATGACATCGTTCTCTTTTCCTTTTATAATTGAGGCTTCATGGTAGTACGACAATGTAGAATAAATGAATATTAACTTATCGGCCTCCGAAATTCCAAAATGAACTTTTTCGATCAATGAAAAGGACCTGCTTCAATGTGGCATCAGGCAGTAACGAATCAATGTTGCTTATTCAGTCTAACCTGCCTTAGCGACCCACTGAACTAAAGGACTTCCTGTCCTATGTGACCTAAATGAATTGTTCCCAGATGGTTTTTCCTATAAAATATAAATTACTTGAATTAAGAGACCATCTTTCATAAGTGACCCATTTTGCCCCTTCCCTTGAATAGTCTCTTAAGTAGGTTAAACGGTTCATGGATGTGTTCTTTGGAGAGAAAAATGTTTCCCTTTTACTACACAGGCAATGATAAACTGATTTACCTTTTGATATTGTTTATATTCAGTTGCGGATGTTTGTGCTTCCTTCGAGAATCTGAACTGTAGCTATGGATGTCAGGTGAACAACAACATAGCCAGCTGTTTCTGTCCTACAGGTTATCAACTTAATGCTCTGGACAGTCAGACGTGTATTGGTAAGTAGGACCAAATGTTCAATTCAGATCCGTTCATGAGTTGCAAGTAAGTGCAGTGCATTGCAAGATAGTTTAAACGAGAATTCTCGATAACTAAAGATGTCTAATTCATCGTTGAATTCAATAGTAATAGTTCTCTGGTAAAATTCATTTAAGATTATCCAGCGCTTTCTGTGTCATAGATGTTGCATTTCCAAATAATTTTGTACAGTACCGCAAAACTCATGATTACGATTTCTTGTGCTTCATTGGCGGAGGAAAAGGGTAATTTATTCAACACTCTCAAATACTAAGAAAAAAGATGTCGTTGTTCTACTTTTGCTTGTTTTCTTATTGTAAATGATAAAGTATTCGACTCTACTTTTGAAGGTCCGTTGGTCTCCGCGGATATGGTTGTAAGTGGATTTAAGGGTTACCATGTGACTGTTTTACAAAAACTGACAGGGTATCGGCGAATCCCCTGTCAGAAATGAAGTTTCACCGCGAAGCCTCAGCATGGTAACCCTATTCTAATGCTCCTTACATTCTTTACTAGCAGTGTCGTGCCAGAAATTACTGAGACGCATAGATGTCCTACTTTTATCGATGACCAAATTGCCATGTTGGCCATTACAATGACGATTGACGTCAAAGTAATACGTAAACAATCAAAATGTGACGTCATTTAAAAATTAGCAGTGAATCGTGAATACCCTGCGAATTTTCAACTTCATTAACCAATGAAATAACGCGAAACAAACACAATGCATTAGAATGTTTCCTCTTGCCGTTACTACATGATTGAAATGCTGATTTTTATTTGTGAAAACCGATGAAAATAATAAAATAATTTATCTAACAATCTGGTAGTTTCCTTGGAACGTTTGCGATGGGTGTGTCATGCCAGCACAGGCCATTGGCTCCTTTCGGACACCTGGTCCCATCCTATGTTGACACCATTATTATTCCTATATTTGTAATATCTGTTACGACTTGTTCTTTGTAATATCCCTTAGTTCTTTTTAAAAATCATTTTTATCTTCGGTTTCATTACAGATTACAATGAGTGTCCGAACAGTTCGCTTAACAAGTGCAGTAGGCCCGAGTCCTGTGGTAACACTGATGGAGGATACACGTGCTCTTGTGACGTAGGATATTACCTAGAAAATGACAAGAGAACTTGCACAGGTATGTCACACTTCGTATTATCAGTATCGCGGATGTGCTGCAACTTAAATGTATCATTGTCACTCAGAGACCAGGGTCCAGTTATTCATCAACTGGTGGTTAAACCCTTGATTAATATTATCCAGGACTGAAACAGAGCCCAAGTTAAATTATTTTGCTAAATGATCAATACTGCTGACCATAGAGAAGTAAGGGTTCGTTCATGTACTCACACCTACTGTGACACGGGCCCCCAGTTTTTACTGGCTCATCCGAAGGGTATGAAAAGCCAGCCGCAGGGCTGTACGGATTCGAAACCACGACTTCAATTTCAGAAGGCAAACAGACTAACCACTGAGCTAGGGGCGGCCCTGCATAAAGGCCGTAGAAAAAATAACACGTAAGAGTTTCTTCCTCTCTTGGTAATCCTCTTGTTGATTTCTTCTTCAGTTTGTGATCCTTTCCACTACGGATATAGCTGTAACACATCATGTGACTGCGGCGAAGGTGCGTCGAGTTGTGATCACGTGAGAGGATGCCTGTGCATGGACGGCTGGTTTGGCGATAAGTGTGACCAGGACGTGGATGAATGTGAGACAAGCCCTTGTACTGGTGACAACCAACAGTGTGTCAACGCCCCGGGGACATATGAATGCCGATGTATAACTGGATATCAGAATACGACTGGGGTGTGTTCAGGTATGTAACGGAGTCTTCTACTTTTTCTCTTCGGGAGGGGGTTGTACGACAGGGGTGAGTGTAGGTATGGTGCATTATCGTCTTCTTCTACATTTTCTGGAGGGGATGGGTAATTTTTCACGTCACATTCTACAACTGTGATCATATAGTGCCGTTCATTTATTGTTCCTCTAGTGGAATAATCACCTAGGTTTTAATATAAGCTGACAAGTACTTCAGATATTCCACATGTATTATTGACTGAGTAAATATGTGTAAGTAAATGATTTAAGAGTAACGACTCTATTTCTGATAAAAGGAGTATTTTTGAAAATTACTTACATGAATTCAATGTTCATCAGTAGAAATTGGAGTTAGACCATCAGCTTTTGATTGCCTGGTACGAACAACCATTCGTTTATGAGCATTTTTTATAGAAATTTATCACAGAAATTACTTCAGAAGCAAAGAAATCAAAAGCAACATTTGAAAAATATCTTTTTTTGCGTTATGTTATATCCCCTAATCAATGTGTTGCTTTTAGTTTAAAGCCTTTTGCAACATTTCTACTCTTCCCTTCCCTGGTTTCACAAAGTGCATGTTGACGCCACAGCCAGACAGAAAATGCAGTAGTGAAATATTAAACGGCTGCTCTATATCGAACTAACGTATATCTTTTTTATTGTCTTCTAGATGTTGACGAGTGTAGCTCGAGTCCATGTACCCAGATATGTACCAACACGCCCGGCAGCTTTTCTTGCAGTTGTAATACCGGCTTCAGATTAACTAGTTCAAATACATGTGATGGTGAGACTTTCATTATCAACTGTTTTATTGTAGACTTGTCATATCTATAGGACTTGGAATTTCGAACATATTTCGGCACTTCTTCAATTTTACGGTAATCGTTCATGATTCAAGAAAAGTAAAGAGTAAGGTTTTTTCATGCTCGCCGCATTAGGTCTTCTGGTTTGGCTTTAATGATGAGTGTATGTGATTAAAACTACAAAAGCAACGGGGGCCTCCGTGGCCGAGTGGTTAGCGTGTTCGACTTCGAGCCG
>JACSZP010047736.1:0-15283 GCA_016161895.1 Pinna nobilis | reverse complement strand
AAATTCTTTTGTTCTTTACCTGTACCCAATTCCCACTTAGCCAATATCATTTACCTGTATTTTACCTGTGTTTTTTCAAAATATTGGCTAAGTTGGAAGACACCGACCTGAATCTTAAATATTAGAGCAATTGGCGAACACTTAGTTATTGGTATTTGATAATGAGTTATCAATTAACCCTGGAATATCAGTTTCATGACCATATGTGTGATTTAACGCTCCATTTCCGCTCCATTTCAACGGCCTATCCACCACCATTACGGATTTTGTGATTTATCACTGTTAAAAATGCCACAAAATGACTGCGAAACCATACTTAGAGATGTCTGAGAAAAATNNGCTCCATTTCGGTCATTGCAACTCCATTTCGGTCTTTACCATAGCCGCCCGTAGCAGCAAAGTTGAAAAAAGTATTTTTGACCTTGACCTTTGAGCCCCAAAATCAATAGAGATTCTCCTTGAGTCGTGGGCAACCCATGTGTGAAGTATCAACATTGTAGACCCACAGGTACTTGAGTTATGGTGCTGAAATCATTTTCAAGGCACAGAGTTATGTGACCTTGACCTTTGACTTTCTGACCCCAAAATCTATAGGAACCCTCCTTGAGTCATTATTTCAACAATATCAATGCAGTGCTTCATTTACCTGATACAGGTCTCTGAAGTTTTGATTTATTCTAAGGAGTTAACCCAATGTAGTTATGAATGAGTGTAGCAAAAATCTGAGGTCCCCTATCACAGTAGTTGTGGACGCATTAAAGATCCCTAACTACTCAATGGCTCTAAGTCACAAACAAGGGTCAAAACTAGAAGCTCTGCCTGTGACATCTCTACATGAATGAGTTCTTGTTCCAGAAAAGTCATTAGCTCTAAGTAAAAATAATGGAAGTGATAAAAACATATACAAGCATATTAATATTATTAACTGCTGTCCAACATTTTTTCTTATTCCTTTAACCCTTTTTGAGAAGCAAAATATAGATAATGGCACAATACTTTCAGAGTGTGTCATACAAATCCCCATTTTAACATTAGTTGATGGATTTCACGGGTGGGGGCAACTTTCAATTGGCTTATGGCTCCTGAGTTCCTTGTATCAGCGGATACACAAATTCACAGAATGTGAAAGAGTAGAAATATAAACACTACCACATTTAACTGCTATAAATTAATTCTTGTTTACATGCAATGCTGAGAAATGTACACAAATCTGACAAAATACTCCTACTGATGGACTTACTTCTGCTTCTGTATTAATGTATGTCTTTATGCATTTTTCACTTCTGATATTGTTGGTTGCATTATTGCTTAATGTTCCACTAAAGAATCTATCATTTACAGGAAGATGTCACTAATGCCAGTACAGTGTGACAAAGTTGATCTATACTCGGCTCTATGGTATTTGAGCAGCAATGGTTTTTCAACGAGTGGAAACCAACTGTGACACAGAACCTCAGTTTTTATAATCTCATCTGATGAACAGCTAAGATAACTGCAACACAATATTTTTTATGTCAATAAAATAACTCGCTTTACTCAGGGGTGTGAAAATCCTTTGCTCAATTTGCCTCACCTTTTATATTTACTCTCAGGCCGAGTACTATATGGCATTTATCTGTCTGTGGACAACTCAAGTTAGATGTAGAACTGTCCACAAAAATACAATTTTTTACCAATCACTGGCATGTCGTATCTTAGTTTCCTGTTCCTTGTTTGTGATTCAGATGTCAAAAATATACAATGAGCAATATATACATTTATATTTGAAAAAAAAACTTTCTTTATTTCCAAAAATGTATTATACAAATAGATCATACATTTGGAAAACCACAACTTTTAGATCAGGTGGTCACAAGACAAAAGAGAAAAATGCCTGTATCACCTATACAAGGCACTCCACCACTTTCAAATAATAATGACAAAATTCTGAATAAGAGATAAGTCTACTAACCTCTTCTATGCTTCCGCAGGCCTCTAACTTGCATTCCCTGTGCTTCTTAAAATTTCTGAGGATAAAAATTGCCAAGAAAACTAGAACCAGTGTCTGTATAACGAATCAGCACACTCATAACAGAATTCTAGTGAGCTTTACCACATGTAACGAGTCAAAATACTCAACAACAAACAGACAAATATTTTCATCACTCAGGTTAATCTACACAGAAAATACATAACATAAATATCCATACAAAGTTCTGAATTTAAATGAGAAATATTGGGATTTAATGTCATTCAAATTACATGAAAATCAACAATTTTAGACATACATTTTTGTGTCCTAGTAAGTAATGACCTTTATATTGTTACAAATTTGTTGATTCAAATCACTTTGAAGCTATAACAATAATAAGTCACTTCTAATACCTTCTGTTCAAAACATTTTTGTGTGACAATCTGTTGAGTTAAATGGAAACAAGTTATTCATACATATGCGTGAATTTGTTTTTATTGAAAAACATGAATAGAGTGACTATATAAGGTGAATATGTATCGAGAGAAGGATCACTGAATCTATATGAAGAATGATAAGGGGATTAACTTCTACATGTTTCACAGTAATACAGTAGACCCGAGTTATCAAGGCCATTGGATTTATAGCTAGAAATGCATGGTCAAAGTTGTGAGAAGTGAGTTAGAATAAGACTTGAGTACAAAAACACATGCAGATAAAATTTTGATGATTTCAAATGTCTTTGGGAATGGTTCATCAGAGGATTCAAGTACCATTACTGTAACTAGGGATTACAATGTTAAACCAATTGAACCAATTCTACAAAAAAAATCCCATGTGCAAAAATTAGAAGCTCTAACAATGTAACTACCATAAGCTCTCAGATTATATTTTCAGCAAAGTGCATCCAACAAAGTATGTTAAACAAGATCAATGCCAAAACCATGTAGTTGCTAATTGGTGAAACTTCTGTATTTTCAACACACTCAACCACACATTGGACGAATTATAATGTATAATCCAAGCAAAGTCATCTTCAGACCACAAACTGTTATAAATTGTGTATTTTTTTAATTACATGTACCTTTCTTATCACATGACAATAATAAAGAATAAAAATGTAATCTTTCAATGTATGCCATTCTTAAACATTCACCTATCAGCTCTTCAAGGGTATTTAACTGCATTTATTTTGCGATGTCAGCAAGATACACATTGTCAGTCTCAATTCAAAGAGGTCAAATCATGACCTGTAACCCATGACCTTGTGATATAAATAACATCCTGGCACATCGATTCAGCCATTATTAAAAAAAACAGTTTGCACCAATAATAAAATCTTGGGAGGGAACTCCAAACCAAGAGGAAGGGGATTTGATATCCTTTCGAGCCTCAGGCTCATTATAAGAATGACCCTCAACCTTCACATCCTTTCAGGTATACTTGGATTACACCTTCATCAAGCTATTACAATATTAACTGAAGTATCATTGTGGGCTAAAAGCATCCAGGGTGTGATCTCACAACTAGAAGACACTATCTTGTGAGTCATGATCAGTTTGTGGATGAAATTAAACCAAAATGGTCAGATTCTACACAAGTGAAAAACAAATCACAATTGCATATGCTCAGTCAATCAAAACACAAGATAAATGTCTTCAGTGTTTATGAACAGAAAACTGCATTAAGAGATGGGTGTCAGACCTGTTAAATAGGCAAGTACATGTCAAAATAGTTGTACTGATAAGTTAGCAGATATATAAATACATCAGTCACTGATTACATTTCCTCAAACAAACAGATAGACATAATCATAGGGAAAACTTTTCAATATTGTTTGCTAAACAGAAGGTCAAAATGTTTAGAAAACTAATGTTGCCTCATGTATATACTTGTATTTAAGCTATGGAGAGCTGTGGTGGCAGTATAGTAGAGTTCTTAATGTAACAAGGGTGTGGGCTTGAGTCTGTTGGGCTTTTCCTGTCCTTTGGATGATATGCAGTAGTATAATCTAAATCTATATCTAAATATTATGGTAGTTTTGGCATGCCAAAGATCCCTATTTGCTTGACAGATTTGAGTGCCAAGCATAGGCCAACATTTGTAAACCTTCAGAAGCATTCAATGACATCTCAACACTAGTGAAAAACTCTTGAAAAGGACATTAAATAATACAATTAAAACAGTATGGCCAAGGAAACGCATAATAATAAATTCCAAATGAAAGCATTGGACACTTAAATTTGATACTTTTTATAATGACACAAGTTTTTCAAAGCAGATCAAATAGTATTTTAAAGTCATACAGTTAAGATATTTAACTGCCTGCAAATGTATGCAGGAACATATGTAATATATGAAAAACAATAACAGGGTTTACACATTGCTACTGTAAACTAATGCAAGGTGACAATTATTTCATTACCTTGAACAAAAGTCATATTTTGTTTTTGTGGAGAGGAATAATACAAAAAGATCCACAGTCTTGTTGATAATGCAAATAAAATTTTAGTGACCTTGACCTAAATAGTTGCCCAAGGTCAGTAAAAATAAATTTTGGCTTGTGTAATTTCATAAATTCTTGCCCAAATTGACAAGTAAAAATTTTATTTTCTGCAAAACCATCATTATAGTTGTGCAGGCCTGCATGCCTGATATATTTGCCTATCAGGTCAAAGAGTTTGGACAACCACTTTCTTGTCTGGTAGGTGCATATATGGTCTAAAGTAAAGTTCATGGTTTGGTTTATGAAGTATCAATTCCTTGAGAATGGCAGTGGGTTAAACTCTTAACAGGTCAGAGTTAAACCTGAGAACCTGACAATAAGAAGACCTTGAGAAGTATTTTATCTACCATTAATGCAATTAAGGCAAAGCTAAATTTTCAGGTTCCTTCATATCAAATAAAGGTCACAGTCAAAGAAATAAAAGGGGAATCAACCGCAAATAATAATATAACAAGGGGAAAAAGAACACTTACCTTTGTGGTGCCTTGTGATAAGCATCTACTGTGAGAGAGATTGAGCACAAAACAATGAGAATTATGACATAGCTACTGTACCTGTTTCCGTTAGAAGAATGTGAGATCTGACAGTGTAGATCATCTGTACAGCAAACACCTTCTACAGCAGCTGCAGAAATAGAGGAACCAGGTCCGCCTAAGCTTTGATGATAAGTATTTACAGTGTCAGTATTTGTAATCAACGATTTGTTTCCTCCTTTTAAATCTGATTGATAATCTTCTTCTGCAAGAGCTGACAGGTTATTGGCAGGACCTGAAGATGAACTAAAACGAAAATAATATAAAAGAAGAGAAAGAGCTGTTACTATTAATTCTGATATCACAAATAATATATGGCTCAGCAAAATACATACTTATTTCTCTCACCCATTATGAAAATACCAAAATACCAGTCAAATGTTTAGCAATGCTATTAGGTTTATCCAAACAGATAGCAGAGGAGTGAAGAAGAAATAGGCATGGTTGTTATATATCACATAGATGATAAAAAATTATAATCCATTAGCAAATTTGTACCTGGCTATTGACTGTGGGATTACAGTTTTGGGAATAGAGTTACTGTTTTGAAACATCATTGCACACAGATGTTACAAGATAAAAATTGGATGTGGTAGCTTTTCTTTCCAACCAGCATAATAACTCCATATAACAATAGCAATCAGTATAAAATCACAATATATAAAATTATACAAAACTACAAAATGTTTTGGCTGATTACTGGAATTGAGACAGGTGCCTGTGCCATTCACACAAGCTCTATATGTACTTGAAGCTCCAACTGCAAGGCTATATAACAATTATTTCGTCACCTATACGGGGAACAAATAATTTTTTTTCTTAGATTTCCTAGATCCAGAAATAATACTTTCTATTTCTTTAGAATTTAGAAATTCAAAAAGTCAGGTTTAAAAAAAAATGGTTTCTAGCCTTACATACTTCTTTACCTCAAGGTGACTTTTTACAAAGAAGTTCATTAATCAGGACCACACCTTTTCTGCTTAGTTAAGGTGGAACCAGGAGTGTTAGTTTAAAACAAAAGTTGGGTATAATGTAGATACTGGAATAAATCCTGGATAATGAAACAAAGTGCCACTGAGACACTCAGGCGTATGTACATGCATACATGTATAATCCTATTTTCATTATCCAATAAGAATGTATATACGAATAACAATGTTCAGGATACTTGAATATAAAGCAATTGAGTATTACAAATATGTACAATGTTAATATCACTGTTGTTTTTTTCATAGATTTTGCTTTAGATTTCGCTGGGAGTCTAAATATTCCGTATTCATAACACATTGATTATAATAGGCATTTCAAAATAAAAATTGTTCTGAAAATCGAATAACTTCAAATCTAAATACTTGACCAGAAGTTAGTAAGTCGAAATACCTTGAAGGTTAACTCCGAAGGATATAAACAATATTTACATATGCTACAGAGACGGCTAATTTACTGACTGAACTTATTTTTATCTCTATTAAGAGACTTGTAGTCAATTTTTTTAGTCTGGGTCATGAATGTTTGAAAACATATGCCAACTTTTAAAAAACTTATCTATGTGTACAACTTCATTTGGTTAAAGAAAAATTGAAGTACTACGAAAACGAAAGAGTGAATCATCAAAATAACACTGCAACCCAACTCAGAGAGAGAGAGAGAGAGAGAGAGAGAGAGAGAGAGAGAGAGATATTTAGCACACTTGGAGAATGATAAAAATTCTCCACAGTTATTTAACAAAGAAATGTATGGCATCATCCTAATTTACTGCAACATCTTTACATGAGATGTTAATGTGCTTACACAGGAGGGAACATATCAGATAATGTATTGGTAAAGAACTGTGGCAAGATGGACAAATGAGTATCTGATGATTGCTATCCACTTTATGGTAAAGATAAACAGTTCATACAAATTTTATTTGTTAATCATTTTTAAGGAAAAGAGCCTAGCTGAAATGCTCACCACAAACCTAAGGCCAGCTGAAGTTGCTACACAATTCTGCAGTTTTTCCAAAGAGAAATCAGGACGAGTTTCATTGTTATTTAGGCTTCTAATATCTGATAAGAAGGTTTTTAACTATTTTTAGCATGTTCATTCATACCTTATTTGCATAAACGTGTCAGAATTGACAACAAATCAAAGTTCATTTAAAAAACCTGTCTTATATATCAAAATGTTTACATCTGCAGTTCTAAATACAAAATTTGAAGACATTCTGACTTTTAATAAAGTAATTATAGCAGTTTTAAGACATTTCTATTTTGCAGCAATGGGGACCAATTTGAATGGTGGGTGGAGATGTTGGACACAACTTTGAAAGGGGACCACCCAAGGACCAATCAGACCAAATTTGGCTTAAAATGCCTGAAGGTTTCAAAAGGAAAAAAAATTAAATGAAGTTAAAACCGCTGCTAACATTAAAATATCACTAACAGGAGATGTCTACTGAGAGACATATTCAGATGCAAAGTAGAACATTGATAACTTGTTAAGGTTGAAAAGAGAATTCCAAAACCTTAGATTGTTAGTGAAGTTTAGTATGTCATAATAAACCATCTTATCTGTTGATGTAAATTTGTGTTTCAGAAACATCTTGTAAAAAATCAACACACAGTTGAAAATTGCTAACTTATTCTATATCCATGAGTTATAGCTTCATATTTTACTTAGGCAACAAATTACACAAAGTACTGAATTTAATTTAACAGCTATGAATGCTGCATTTACAAGTAGTCAAAAGGGGGACAACTCTGAAAAATTAATGAAAATATTGTACCAATCTTTAACTAGAGATGTATAGCTGTTGGACACGGAAATTCCTCTACCACATCATAAAGACATCTACAAATGTATTTCACATGTTACTAAATATCAAGGTCACATTCTCAAGATCAAATCATTTGGTACAAAATTAAAGGGAATATAGATATAAAATAAGACAGCCCTATCCTATCATTATGGCTCCTATAAAAATATGCAGGGGAACATTATACATTTGTTGCCCTGGTTGGAGGGATATATGAAAATTTGTTTACCCAATGCAAGTCATATTTCCCGAGGGCGGAGCCCGAGGGAAATATGACTTGTCGCGGGTAAACAAGTCTTCATATATCCCTCCAATCAGGGCAATAAATTGTTTATTATACTGAAATACAGAATCAGTAAAGACTAACCATGTATTGAGAATGAATATATAGGCACTGCCTATCGGAGAGCGCAGTGCAATGCTTTGTTTACATTTATTCATTGTTTTTGTTTTGTTGCTGTTGTTTAACGTCCCACTCAAGAATATTTCACTCATATGGAGACGTCACCGTGTGCCTGTGAAGGGCTACAAATTTTGCCTATGCTCGGCACTGCTGGCTGTAGAGCAGACCTCGGTTTTTACTGTCTCATCCGAAGGACAGGGACAGCCAACCGCAAAGTGGCGCTTACGCGGCTCGAACTCGAGTCTTCCGATTCGCAGTCGAACACGCTAACCACTCGGCCACAGAGGCCCACATTTATTCATTGAAAGATTTGTCTAGATTTATGACGTCACAATGTAGATGTGACGTAATGTTGCAAATGGAGACGAAGGAAATTAGAATGACGTTACTAAACAAACTGTATCAACCGTCTTTTCAACCAAAAGGGTACAATTTGAGAGTAATGTCTCTACGTAGGCCTACACAGGATTTCTTGAGACAAAATCTAACAGTAAGTTCGCTTCGCGAAAGCTGCTTTCGCTGTTATATTCGTTTACCTTCCATACGAGTTTTGTATTCGGCAGTACCGTAACACGAACGACAACTTTGTCGAATATACTCCAAGGGTTTTCACAAGAGGGAAATATGACCCCTGCACGCGAGGGTAATATTACGCACGCGAGGGATACACAATGTTTTGTCACCCTGACACGTGACGGCTTTCAACCAATCAACATCTGTTTTTAACCAATGAGGTATAAAAATAATTGACTTCAAGGCAAATATAAATTTTGTGCAATCCCTCAGAAGTCTCCCAAAGGCATTGGAATTTTTTTTGTTATAAATGTTATGGACACTATTATATGTGTTTGTTATGCAATGTAAAGCAACATGACCTAAAAGAGTTTGTTTAAAGTAATTCTACTCTGACCAATGTGGATCATTTAGAAGTCTATGGATAATTTCTGGAATATAAATAGTGCATCAAGAGGCATCTCCGAGATAAGGGGTGACAAACAGATTGTTGAGTAAAGCTCAGGTGACCTAAAACTCAGGAGTATGAACTATGCAAATAGGAATTTACCAATATGGTGGATGCCTCTTAAGTAGGATGAAATACATAAACAAAACATGACCAGTGTGTACATTTTAACATTGATTTAACCATCGACAATTGCTTAGCTATATCCATTTAGCATGTTTCTCTTGTTATCTTGTATATGTCCAAATTATGTTAAAAGAGCCAAAGTGTATTTTTAAACACACACACACAATAAGGAAAATAATTCTTTTAGATAATTCTACCTTTCCTTGTATCAATCAACAATTCTATAAATAAAAAGAAATTGTGTTACCTGTCACTACACAGTGGACCAGAGACTTCACCAGAAGATGAGGAAGAATTAAAAGTGTTAGCCCTCTTAGCTTGATCTCTCCAGGATTTCTGGTCAAATGTTAGTACATCCCCTGCTACAGGATGAGTTTTTCTATCTTTGAGGTGTGTCCTGTCCTCCATATCTTCACAGTAAGAGGAGGAATGATTATGTGAACTGTCAGTGCATCTCAAATAGTTAGAATTCACTGTAAAGTCCATGTCAGTCACAAAGCGTGTCCTCACACTACTTTTGTTGGAAGAATTCTTGTTGTTTCGGGGACACAATGAATTAACATAAGAAGGTAATGCACTACTGGATTTCTGTACAGAGTGTGAGGAAGTGGATAAGGATGGAAGTCCAAATGACTCTGACTCTGGAGTTTTCTGACCACTCTCTACTGCTGCTTGAAAGCTATACCTACGACAACTCGGGAGGTTGTTATTCTGTCCATCATTACCCTCTTGATTTTGATTATCTATTGCTGCTTCATAACTAGGTCTCCTGCACTTTGGTGATAGGGAACCATCTTGTGGTGATAATTTATCATTTTGATTGTTGTCTATACAGGCATTGCTTGTATTGCCTAGCTCAAGATTTTCATGTTGACTCATTTCATTGAAGTTTGAATTTTTTAGATTGATATTTTCGTCACAGTCCAGATCCAACCATAGATGATGGGCATAGTTCTTTATTCTGTCTTTTCTGTTCAAACTATTTTCACTACTACACTTGTGTATGTCATCTGAACAAGCCATTCCTCTTGAGCCTAGAATCAAACAAAACTTAAATGCAGTTACAGACTTTTAATATGATTAAAACAATGAAATAATTGTCACAAACCTCTCTGTTTGGTTTTTTTGTTTATTTTAAGGGGATGTGTGTCCTACCATAGATAAAATAGTCTTCATAACACATCCATTCAAGCAGAACATATGGGTCTTTGCATCTATCAGTACATTCCATCTTAGTACATATAAATCCAAATATGTGCAAGATTGGTTATCCTCATTATTATCAAAGGGAAGCTTGTTGTCAAATTCCAATGCAACCAAGTGGTGATAGCATACATTGTACAATGTAACCTTCCTACAAATTGGTGAGGTGAGCAAAAAATATTTTTATCAAAAAACTGCCATGGAAACTTATCAGTCATTTTAATGTAAATTTACATGAAAAGAATGTTTGGAAATATTTTCCATATTAGCATATTCTTATATAAAACAAGGTCATATAAGTGAAGAAATTAAAAGCTGTTAATATGTACCAACTGAAGGAGAGTGCCAGACATTGTCATGACTGGTGGATGGAGAACCTCTTTCAATCTTTGAATCCTGCTACAAGAGAAAAAAAAGACATTTACAAAACAAATTTAAGTATGGATACATGAAGCACATTTGGTTCGATTCCATCTGGCCTTCAAGGCTAAATGCTTTTCAGTTTGCTTAACCAAATCCAATTAAGCAACAACAACAAAAGCAATTTTCTAAAAGTGTTACATCAAATGGTTATCTTCCTATAAATCAACAGTTGAACAAATACACAGGTACTGAATAAAGAAGGGCAGAGAATGAAGAAAATCATCTATTCCCTGAGAGAAATTACCTGTCAAATTAGAAAACTTACATTTCTATCACCACACTTATTTCCCTTTTCTTCCATATGAAGTCTATTTACTTCCATTTTGTATGCTTTCATCTTAACTGAAATAAATCAAACTGAGAATTACATGTTTGATTGTTGTGTGATACAGGTCAAAGAGTCATAATTCTGCTAAATATAAGTCACCTGGAACAAAACTAATCTGGATTTGTGAACCATTTATTAATACATTTACATGCAAAAATATCCAATTTGATACTTGCACTTGGCAGCAGAAAAAGGCCAGTGAAATAAAAGCATGACAGACAGATGGACAGGATACTATGAGGCCCCTCCAATTTGCCAGGAGGGGCTAATGAAAAATATAATATCCATCATATCTGTAACTTTTAACTGCCAAACTTTAGAATATAAAATTATCCTTTTTTCAACAAGTGTAAGAATTAATACTGATATGAAAGACAACAAAATTTAGTTCATAATTCTTTTTCTCATATACATGTATCAACTTGAGTACAGCAAATATTTGGTCAGAAACCTACCTTCATTTACATGATTCCTTTGTGTCAAGTCCTTGTTAGCCCTTAAAATAAAGAAAAATATTCAAGCATGATACAGTCAAATACCTTCATATAAACCAACTGGTATCCAACTAATGGTGTTTCACAAATGAAAGAAGCAAAGAGCATCCATTTTACACTTTATTATCAATCTTTTAGTAATGGATGTCAATTAAAAAAAAAGCAAGTTAAAGGACAAAAATCTTGATTTGAGTTGGAATTCACCAATAAATTCAAAATATGAAGAAAAACCTTAGAGTATCAGTAATCAAAGCTTACAAAGCTCATTTTACTTCTTTCTCCCCAAACACTGATGTACAAAACTTTCTCAACATTCCCACTCAAGCAAATATGAGTATAACGTTGCAACTGTGACACACTACATCTTTACACATATAAATGTATCATATGCACATATTTGGTCATCATAGCTTTCAAAGGTAACTATTTAAACTTCTTTACATTAATGCAGACACAGATATCAACCCTATGGTCAACTCTTAGATGAAGGGGTCATTAACCAAGCTACCTCTCATTATGTGAGGTGGACTGACATCCTTCTCCTCAACGTTCGGGTTGTGCTTGGTCATGCCAAGTAAAACACATTTATTAAAAGCTGTGAGGAAAGAAAACGAATAATAATCGTGTGCTTGTTTCCCAAATACCATATGTAGTCTCTAAATACAAGTCTTTAAAGAAGGATGTAAACATTAGCAAGTGCATTACCTAATACCATTAGCATTAAAAGGAAGTTGTAAGTGTATATATATATATTAACCGATATTAATTTTCTTTCTTTCTTTTTTTTTTACAGTAAGTGTAAAATTTGTTGTTGCTGTATCAGATTACTTACATTTATTCCTATCAATGTTACCTTATTTATATAAGGCAATATCAAGTTGATGCAGGTTTCAGACATTTTGCCCTATGCTACAGACTTTATTCTATGCAGCGAGGGATCTTAAAGTGTTGCGCAAACCCTTGACATAGAACATCATAATCTCATCAATTATACAGTCAACCCTCATTAAAAACAAATAATCCTGATGCTTCACCTTCTTGACCAAATTTCCAGGGAACAAAATTTTCAAATTGCAATAGGCATAATGATACAACACATGTAGGTATGTTTCAGTAACCTGGACGCATCACTGATCCAGACAATTTGCTTTGGAATGAAGGCGTCCAGATTAATGAGGCTCCACTGTAGTTGAAAACAGAGATAACAGTGATGAAAATTTTTGCCATAGTTTTCACTACTGCATATATATGCAAAGTAGCTGAAGGATAAATTGTTCCTACATATATTTGGTCTTTATAAGTTGTCATGAAGGTTGCAATTTGATAATTTTCCTACAAGACTAAAACGATTTCAACAGCTTCAAACAGTACATAATCTTGTACACATATTCATACCAAATTTATGATCAATAAAAGCATAAAAATTATAAGACAGATAATCAAGACAGTCAAACAAGTGAATAAAAGTTAATGTATTCTGTCTTTGAAAATGCTTTTGATCTTCTTTGTTTGTTCCTATGGTTTAGACTTAATCCTTTTCATCCTTGTGCTACACTGAGTCGATGTAGAAAGTTATAAAATATAATTCCAACATATAAGATAAATAATAGTTTCTACTGTATCATGGATGGTCTTCAAACACAACAGGGGAATCACCCAGTTTTGGAACTGAATGTACTTTTGTCAGGTCAACTTTGATTGTCAGGAAGAGTAGCCTCATTTTACAACAATCTGATCTTCAATTACTTTTACATTGCATTATCAGATTGGCACCATTTTGTTCATTGTGCAAACAAAATTCTGTCGAATAAGTCCCAGTGGTCCAAAAATCAATAATTACTGAACAGCAAAGATATTCAAGATGTAACTTTTGTGTCAAATGTGATATAACATGGAAAAGAATTAACGCAAATGTTTCTGTAGCTGACTGCACAAAGTATAATGTAATTCTTTATCTTTTAGATATGAATAAATAGGAACCTAAAAAAGATCAAACATTAAACACATGTACAATGTAACTTTGATACTTTGAATGATATCTCCTTAAATAAAAAAAGATAAAAAAAAAAACCAATATGTTTGTGAAGCACCTCTTTCCTCACATCCAACAGAAACAACACCTATTTAGCACAATGTAAAATATTAAGATCAAAGGGTTCCAAATTAAAGTACCGGTACTGAATAGAATGTTTAGTCAGAAGAAATATACTTGTGAAAAACAAAAGCAAGATCATCTTCAAATGAAAAGAAATGATAAAAGTTGAAAGTTTATGAAGTCAGCAAACAATCAAGATGATAGTAAAAAGGTAAGTCTAAAAATGTTATGTGTCAAAGACAAAATCCCCTTTCGAACAAAACCTCCTGTATGAAATTGCAGCAAGATAAGCCACTGTATAGACCTGCGGGGCATTCAGAAATATAGAAACAAACAAACTGCAGACAGAAGTATGAAAAGAAATACTGACATAAACACAGAGTGACTGATAAAGACATGCTATAAAGAAATCATTTTGCTTGGGACATTGTCAACATGAATATGCTAGACATAATAATTACATCAAGCAAACAAATTTCTCATTCAATTCATATCCATACATTTACTTGTACTGTGGAAGCCAATAACAAACTAATACAGCATAGAACATTGATTTCAATTACGAATACATTTATTTTGTAAATCTGCTAAATATCAAAGAGATGATAAATGCTGAGTATCAAGACATTTTTAAATTAAGCCGATCACTAGATTTTGTTTTACTCAACCAGACCATCTTCCATGTCATTTCTTCCTTTCTAAAATCCCAAAGAAATAAAGAAAATAGAGTCTAACTTAACGTAAGGCTATTACTTATGATTTTCATACATTGTTCAACTAAATGTACATCTACAACACAGATTTTTTTCTCTTACCCTTGATAGTATCTCTCTGCTACAGAACTGCGCTTGGACACACAGTCTCCCATGTCAGTATTACACTAGATATTGAATACTCTATAAACATACTGCATTGCCTCAGAATCAAGTTCAAGAGATCATAAATCAGTTCTGATATTGGCATATACTTCTGTCTTGTATATAATACAATATATTGATTTTCTCTCTCTTCCCCCATTCTTTCTCTCTCCCACTCTCTTTCAAAAACACATAAAATACCATATTCAAAATACCATGACAAAACTAGACAATATCTTTGATCTATGTGATATGCTGAAAACCAAATAATCATCATTGTGAAATTCAATCAATTTCAGACGTGAAATAAATCAGATTTTACCTTGTTTCTATTTGTTGTGGTTTGTAACTGAAACAGCTATATATCTTTTGTGTTCTATAAGATGCTCTAACCCTCAACCCCTTCTGGACCTTTCAATTCATTGCAAGCAAATGAATTAAAATAAAACAAGGGCTGTTTGCAAGACAGTTATGCCCCCTCTCTCATAAAAAGAAATTGTGAATTATTGAAAATTTCAGATGGTGTTAAAGGGGTATGAATCTGTCAAAAATTACTTTATGGTGACCAAATGAAAACCTCTCATGATGTAGCAGTACATTTACATT
>JACSZP010047709.1:0-14581 GCA_016161895.1 Pinna nobilis | reverse complement strand
TTAAATAATGTCTCCACAGTAAGTACATGTTAAGTTTTTGATCATAGCATGTTTTGAATTGAAGAAAACGGCTCCGAGATGTGACTGGTTGGATTCCAAATTTCGGGCCAGTTTCAGACGTCTCGTAATAGGGATTGGGCTGCAACGAAGAAGGGGTAGGAAAAGTCAAAATAGTAAAATACCTTCTTCGTTGCACTGTAACTAGCTCCATCACATGTCACCACCAGCCATTTTTTTCGAATTGAAAAAAGAAAATTAAGAATTTACAAATATTTAGAATTTACAGTCATTTGGGTGGTCTTACTAGCGAGGTTCCAATGTACTTATGAGAACACTTCACTAATTAGACCAACCGGTGTGCGAATCATGAAAACAAAGCACTCTGCACACTCGAGCCACGACTCGAATAAGAACGGTACAATGGTCTAGTTTGTCAATACAATCTGTCATCGGGTAGAATGCAAATTATTAGGGCGTTCGAATTCTTCACACACTAATTTTGACTACCAATTACTCCGATTACCTTATAAAGATATAGGACACACGGCGGGCGTGACCGATCAACACTAGTACTGGATTCTTACACATCCAAGTGGGGCCTCCGTGGCCGAGTGGTTAGCGTGTTCGACTTCGAATAGAAGGGTCCGGGGCTCGATTCCCGCAGCGCCACTCCGCGGTTGGCCGTCCCAGTCTTTCGGATGAGACAGTAAATACCGAGATCCCGTGTCACAGTAGGTGCTAGCACGTTAAAGAACCCTCCCTGCTCTACGGCCATAAGTGCCGAGCACAGGCAAAATTAGTCGCCCTTCACCGGCACACGGTGACGTCTCCATATGAGTGAAATATTCTTGAGTGGGACGTTAAACAACAACCAATCAAACAAACAAAACAAACACATCCAAGTCATCTGATCTCACTTCTGGTATACCCAGGGGTCTGTGCGCGTGCTTGCCTCTTTTTATTCTATATTACTTATAGGAATAATGAAATCGATTAGTATTCGGTACTTTTACCGCTCAGTAAAAGAATATGGTTACATATCATAGATGACACAGATATACCGTGACTGTTTGCACCACGGGAACTTAAGAATTCTTATCTTTCATAAACTTAACAAGTCATTTTTCTTCACGTGTATGTGGAAAGGTATAGTACATCGACAGAAAATGCTGTTAACAGCGGTTCTGATTTGCTTAGCATTGTCCAGTAAGTAAAACTGATCTGGTTTCTTGCAATTGCTTATAAACAATCTTAATCACATAGCGGGGGAAAAAAGGGGGGGGGGAGTTATAAGTTTAAACTATAATTTATTGCTTCAAGTCGATAACAATTTAGTAATGATTGAAAAACAGTACAAAAGGAATAATCGGATACAAGTTTACAAAATGTATGCCTTCCAGTCTTTCGTAGATAAATCAAGCCACATATAAAACCAATGTGTGATGTGCAGACGCAAATCAGACCAGACTTTACAAGTTTTTGCTAGACACGGGCGAATATTAGGCTTACCTTATATGCCCGATAACCCTTAAGTATGAATAAGTAAATCTACCAAACTGCACACACAAACGTTCAAAGCGGTTCAAAATATTTGAAGCGAAAGAAGAGAAATCATTCGGATAGTTTAAAATGAAATTCAGAAATTTTTGAATTTAAATTGCCTAAAAATATCAGATATTCATTTTTTTTAATCAGGTGTATCTGGTATATCGCCGCCTCTCACAGAAGAAGAGTGGGGGTAAGAAATGTTTTGTAATTTAACTATTGATTAAACGCATGTTAAAAGCTTACACACTTGCCAAGTAGATTTAATTAATCATAGCTAGTGTCGATACTGCATGTTATAGTATATCATGCGCGGATCTAGAGAGGGGATGGGGTCCGCCCCCCTAGGATTTGCAAAATATATACCAATATTGGTCAATTATGCTTAAATTCTTATTTTGGACCCCCCCTGGAATAAAATCCTGGATCCGCGCTTGAATATTATTTTATATAACACATTTTTATACAAGAAAGTTGCTTCGCAGAACAACGTAACTCCACAGGAAGGCATAGCCACACTGTTCATTGGTTGTATTATTGTTTAACGTCCACCTCGAGAATCTTTAAATTTAACATGGAGACGTCACCATTTACAAATGAAGCGCGACAGATTTGACCTATGCTCTGCACTGATGGTCATTAGACCCAGAGGGTTCGTTAATGCGCTTAAACCCACTGCGACACGGAAGCTGGATCTTTACTTTCTAATTTGAAAGGCAGGAACAGAAGGACGGTTCGTATTTTGCAAACCAAAACCACAGGACCGCAATGACAGTTAAAGGGTCTAAGGAACATAAATATTCAACGTGTACCAACTCGCGAAATAATCGGAATAATCATGCACACTAGTTTTATTTATTTTGGATGTAACACATGTGCCTAGTTCTATTTTCAATTTATAAGACTGTTTACGGGAAATCTCACGTGTTTCCACGTCTTTGACACGATTATTCCGTTTTACTTTCCAATCCGAACGACAGAAATACTTCTATCAAGAGGGTTAGAACGCATCACCTTCCGGCCTGAAGTTGAACGCGCTACCAAGAAGTCAAGACTTCTCTCCAGCAAAAACGTATACCAAAACCGAACCCTATTGACCTTAGAAAAAATGTAGGACTAACTTTATCTACAGATGTCATACTTAGAGGCAGGAGTGTACAAGTTTGTACCTTGTGAACCACTGACCTATAACTTATCTAACATTGCACTAAAAGTTCCTCCACTTGTAGTTAATTTCTCTAATAAGCCGAAACAGAAACAAAACATATTTAGTTTTTAACACATTTGATATTCCAGTCAATGGGACAAAAATATGAATTACCGTACCTATTTTGGATTCCTTAACTTCAGCTTAACACATAAACCATTACAAACAAAATGTATATTTCGATACTATACATGTTCGACGAAGCCCCTATCTTTGTTCCTAACGAAACTAATAACAACTGCAAAGGGGAAACTTCAAACAAATTGTGCCACAAAGTGGTGGAAATCAAATGGAGATTTAAAAAAAATTGACTTTGAAGTCATAAAACATTTCTAAAATAAAAAAACCCACCAAAACTTATGACTTTTCAACGCTTTAGACGTCCAGTCTTCTCGATGAAGTAAAGACTAGATTTTTTGACATCATTTGTAGTTGTTTCCTCAACAAAATTGAAAGCCATTCCAAAATTACTTCGTAAGACAACATTGTGATGCTGCACATAATTAGGCATGCTGCAAGGTTGAAAGATTAAAGGCAGACATAATTCAAAAGATTCTGTACAAGGAGAAAAAGTCACTTGTTGCTGTTTTCAACTCGACATTACATACATTTACATTAATAAGAGGGTAATATTGCATATTTTCATCCCGAGGAAGCATTGTTGACCGAGGCTTCGCCTCTCATGAATGTAATATTTATATAATATCATAATACTATGTATAAATATTACATTATTTAATATAATATTATTAAATATAACACGTTTGTACCATGCTTTTCAACAAAGAGGCTCTTTAACAGTTGTACAGCTTTAAGACTGAAACTGTTCTCAACTACAGCTCCCCAGCCAATTAGATCTCAATATTAGATGTGAGTATATTCCCAAACTTTGGGTACCTCATAAAAAACTACAACAGAAAACCAAAACAAAAACAAAAATCCTTACGTTTAAATCACTCGTAATCGTAAGTGAGCACTTTTTCCAGCTTATCATGTTTTGTACATTTAAAACAAATGGACCACTAGTGATAGAAAATGGTTTTAACGTGGAATATAGATCTCTAAAACAGATTGAGACTACATGCATTGTATGGAATTTATAATTTGTCGGCTACTCATTATCAAAACTTTATATACACTTACGAGTGATTTCTATCGTAAGATTCTTCGTAAAAGCTCTACGAAAGTGACGTCACTCGATGGCAAAGAGCCGAAAATAGCACAGAACAGAGAATTGATATATTTTGGAGCGGAAACTAATTGAAATGGGACAAAAAATAACGTTACATAATATACATTTATATATTATGACACTTACTTGATCCTAAGCGCCGGATCACGTCTAGTTGACAGGGACTGCCCCTGACAACAAGACGTGATCCAGCTGTAAGGATCAGGTTAGTGTTATAATGATGAATTTATTATATACCCTTCCGCAATAAACGAAAACTAACAAACTTAATATCTGAGGAAAAATATTGAACATGAACTATTTTTTCAACGAACATAAACATGTGAAAAAGAAAGTTATTCGGTCAATGATTATCCAGAATTGTCACGATCAATGCAACGGATTTTTGCGAAAAAAAATCAACTGTCCAAATTTGGAACTATGTTGATTGTTTATAGTAACCTCTGGTATTGTTGCCATGGGGGAAGTAGTGCTATTTTGTTTACTACGTCATCAGTTTCAGAGAGGGGTGATGTGGATTCCGAAAACCAGTGTGGTAATCTGGAAAGTCAGATCATATTCTGTGAAATCAACAGTATCCAAACTTGGAATATTGATGGGTATATATAATTCTTTTTCCTAATTTTGAAAAAAATACTATATACTTTCTACTGATCCACAAGGGAAGCGAATAATCATTCATCTTGTTCTATTTCTGCTCAATATACAGTGATCTGAGCGATGGATTAAGTGCACGCAGTAACGATGCACCAGAAGAGGTTTTACAGAGTCACCAAAAGAGAGCGGTAACCAAACACAGATATGTGACGAACTCGGGGCATGTTTATCATACAAGATATTCCAACACCATACAAGTAGACGGAACAAGTCATGTCAGTGACTCTGCGCTGGATAAGGTGAGAGAGAGAGAGAGAGAGAGAGAGAGAGAGAGAGAGAGAGATTGTGTGTGTGTGCGCGCTCGATCATGAAGAGGAAAACAATTTAACTCAAAACACATAAAATAATTAAATGCTACTTTTCAAAGAGTCTTTCGGCAAACAGAAGCTAGCTTAGCTTGTCAAACTCTTTATTTTGTATTATGTACTTATAAGAATTATTAATTTGAATATCATTCGTTACTTTTTGCCTTTCACTTTCTTGTCTTGAAGGCAGCCAATATCGTAGCTCTGATGGTGAAGCACATGCCCTCGGATGTCTTCCAAGCGGTCGCTAAGAGCCATGGTGTAGGAATCTTTACCAAATCAGAAACAGTGACCGCTTTCCCAGAAAACGCACACTTAGCCGACACACCACAGTGCCATGGTAAACTAATTTTTCGTAAAGAAATCTAAAATGAATGTTTCATTTAAAAGATTGTGACAAAGACTTATTTACTATAGACCTTAATTTTGAGGTGTTGTTTTATGCATAAGTTTGGTTTGACAATGTAATTACAATTTTTCTTACTTGATTTTACAGTGACTTTTAAGTTGACTCTTTTCCATGTCCTGTTGCCCTAGGATCGTATAAAACCCGACGTAGAGGCCAACCCCTATAGCCATTGTCAATGACCAATCAAATTTCCTGCCACCAATAATTGAAAATACAGTTTAACCTGCCATAGCGACCCGCTAAAATAAAGGACCACCAGTCTTATGTGACTTAAATGTACCGTCCCAAAATGGCGTTTTTATATTTAAATTCTCTAAATCAAGAGACCACCAATCACAAAGGATAATTCCTTGCTTCTCCCCTTGGACGTTGTTAACAGTACAACGTGAGTACGTGTAGGCACTTGACGTTACTTCTGAGGCTGTGAGATTTGATCTCTCAATGAGCTATAATTAGAGCCTCGTAGTAAACGGTATATATAAGGAAAACATTGGGGGTCAAATCGCAAATCAACTTACCACACAGGGATGCGTTATTAAACAATTGAAATCGTCAATGCGGAAATGCTATGGTCGAGACAGTGGGCTTGTTTAACACTATGGGGTTCCCCTATCTGGGATGTTGGATATGGTATGGTATTGTTGTTTTTATACAGAGACTATCTTTTGCTGTTTGTTTGTTTTTGTTTTGTTGTTGTTTAACGTCCCACTCAAGAATATTTCACTCATATGGAGACGTCACTGTGTGCTGGTGAAGGGTTACAAATTTTGCCTATGCTTGGCACTGCTGGCGTATAGCACGGAGGGTTCTTTAACGTGCCAACACTACTGTGACACGGGACCTCGGTTTTTACTGTCTCATCCGAAAGACAGGGACGGTCAACCGTGGAGTGGCGCTACTCGGCTCGAACTCGGATGTCTCGATTGGCAGTCGAACACGCTAACCACTCGGTCACGGAGCCCTCCTGGGATGTCGGATAACATTCTTTGGCATAACAATTTACAGAGAATATCTTTTGCTAGTTAGATCAATAACACATGATTTTTCAAGTGGAATCGACATTTAAAAGATCTCGTAGGGTTTCCCTGGAATAATTGCGACGGTTGAGGCGTGACAACAGGGGACACTGACGCCTTCCGGACACCTGGTCCCATCCCGTTGGGGATTTGTTTTTGTTTTTTCCACATTAAGACCGTCATTGTTCTAGACTCGTTGTTTTTTTGGGGGCTTGGATTTTCGATTATCCTTTGGTGCTTGTTTAATTTTACTTTAATGAAATTTAAAGTCGGGTCCATGTTAACAAATGTTACATCTTGAGATCAAATCCACGGGAGACAGTGGTCAAAACCGTTCAATTTTGATTTATTTGAATGCGGGAATTTATTTTCAAAAACTCTGCATTCATGCTCTGTTTTATGACACTGAACGTGCTTGTTTATTATTTCTTTATCATTTCATTCACAGGAACATGTTCGGGATCGTGCTCGAAAACATGCTCATCTGATGGCCGGAAGTACGCCGAACTTGCCGGTTTGGCCAATTCCCGTGCTGTTGTTTTAGTGGACAATGTTTTATGTAGTTCCTCTGACCCCTATGGTCATCTAGAGAACATTTTAGTCCACGAATTTGGACACATAATCTTAAAGTTTATGCCATCGCAATATCGAGACCGGGTAAGTCTGAGTGGTAAATTTCAACCAACTTATTGTTCGTTGTATTGCTTTTAACGGCCCACTCAAGAAACTTTCATTTACAAGGAGATGTCACTGTGTTCTTGTGAAGGGCGACAAATATTGCCTTTACTATTCACTAAAAGCGTTGAGTGGAGAGGGGGTATTGCTACTGGGACACCGGACTTTGGTTTAATACTGTCTGATCCGAAAAAGAGGGAAAGCCAACCGGGACGTGGCTTGGGATCGAACCCGGGACTTCATGATCACAAGTCGAGCACTCTAGCCAAAAGACCACAACGGTCCCTCCCTAAGATAAAATGAGTAAAAAAATGTGTCTCGGGTCATGAACTTTACTAAATAAACATAACTGAAATTAATCACTCGTGAATGACAATGCTTTAAGTAGAAAATGGAAATGGAAAATGGAAGCTGAAATTATATGCAAAAATACCTAGAAAAACGCTGTGATAGAACCACAGCTTCAGAAATCACACGGTATGCAGAAACAACATAAGACTAGATAAAAGATAAAATATAAAGACCCTCCCCCCCCCAAAAAGTAAGACTGAAAATACAAATGCTTGGAAATATATCCCTACTAAATAGTTGCAATGGCAAAAATAAATCATCAGTTAATTCACTTCGTGGGGCCTCCGTGGCCGAGTGGTTAGCGTGTTCGACTTCGAGCCGAGGGGTCCGGGGTTCGATTCGCGCAGCGCCAATCCGCGGTTGGCCGTCCCTGTCTTTCGGATGAGAAAGTAAAAGCCGAGGTCCCGTGTCACAGTAGGTGTTGGCACGTTAAAGAACCCTCCCTGCTCTACGGTCATAAGTGCCGAGCACAGGCAAAATTTGTCACACTTCACCGCCACATGGTGACGTCTCCATATAAGTGAAATATTCTTGAGTGGGACGTTAAACAACAACACAACAACAATTTACTTCGTGGCAGAATAATCGCAGGGGCAAATAATGGGAATATTTCGTATTCTACATGATGGCCCAGTTTTTTGCGCTACTATTGTTACTGTTGGTGATGAGATAGCGCGAGAAGACGATATCCCCGCTAACGTTACGTCAGCGTGCAGATTACGTAGAGTTACGTTACCATTGGAGATACTAGTCCCGCACAAACGTGATGGAGTATCACGTGGTACATAAAGTGTTTCCAATCATATCGATAATCCAGGCTAGTATACAAAGTCCCTGAATGATTTATTCTATAGTGTGGTGAACACCTCAAACAATAACGTCTTTTGAGTTTTAACATGAGTGCATCTAGAGTTGAACGTGTCTTTGAAGGTGATTGATCTACAAAAGACACGTGTCTATAAAGGCCACTTTAAAGCTAAGCTTACTAAAAGATCTTAGTATGGTATGGTATTGTTGATTAACGTCCCGACTCAAGAATATTTCTTTCATATGGAGACGTCCTAAACGATCTTAGTAAATTAACCTCTATACAAAGGTATTGTTGTTTAATATCCCACTCAAAAATACTTCAATCATATGGAGACGTCACCGCGTGCCGGTGAAGGGCGACAAATTTTGCCTATGCTCCGCAGCAGATAGTGTTCTTTAACGTTCATAGCATAACTATCTATGCAATGAAGATAAACGGATGAAACTTGCTATGTGTCATGAACAAAAATTTCAGAGATTGACCCTCTTATTGCAGAGTTATTGCCCTTTGTTAAAAAACTACTGTCTAGAGCATAAGTATTTACATGTATATATTTAAGATCTAGAGAGAATGATAATATTCAGTATACATTGTTATGTTATAAACACTATGTGTTATGAACCCTTTGATTATTAAGTATATGTTTCAATCGGAACAAACATCAATTTAAACAATATTTCTCTAGAATTAAACATTGCAAAGGACACCACATTCCTCTTTCATTTTGAGAATCGGAGACATTTGATTAAGTTGTGCAAAATCAAGACACTTTCTCATTATTAACATTGTAATAAAATTGTTTTGATGTATGTATTTGAATAGAATTCCTTCACGTGCTGCATTGATCGCACACGTGTCGCCTATAAATACAATGATCGTATTTTGTTTTGTTTCTAGCTACTAGCTAAATTGATATAGAAAAAAACTTTGTTGACAAAACTTTCCACAGCATGCACTTATTTAAACGTTGAATGAAAAAAAAAAATGCAATAACAGCACTTGGTCGTAATAGATAAGACAACTTCATAACATTCATCATACTTTTTTCTATTACGTCATTTCGCCAGTTAATGTATTTCCATGTGGAACACTTAATCATTATATGACTCGTATCTGTTTTAGCTTTACTACGTCTACAACTACGCTAAGACTCATCATGTATGGTACAGTACCTACGCCATGTCTAATGCCGACGAGTATTGGGCCGAGGCCACCTCTTCCTTCTTTATGACAATAAAGAGACCGCGTACAACAGGCCCAGCAGGTGGTATGAATCTGTAAGTAGATAGTGTGAAACCGGAAGTTGAAAAGTTAAATAATCGTTCTTTCACCTACACCCTCCCGGAAAAGCCAAACATTACCTCTGATAAGAGAACTGTGTGAGCCTCTAATTTAAGATAAATAACAGACGCAACATGAAGCCGAAATGACTACAATAAGGCTAGAAACTGTTTGGCATTTTTTATTCATTTTACATAGTTGCTAAGGCTATTTAAAAGAACGAGGAAAGGGAATCAAAGACAATCATCTGTTGTGAACAGGGTAAATTTGTGAAAACCTTGGAACAAATCATAAGAACCTTGGACTAGGCGGAACACATTTTCTGAAAGCTATATATTTTTCCTTTAGATTTGAAAATTGTCCTGTCTATAACACATAGAGTAATATTCCATAATTCTTTCTAAATCTATTAAATCTATAATAAATAGAAGTTGGATTAATTTTAAAACCAAAAAAACGACAGATGTGATCGGTCGGCGGAGAATACGTACTTCTCAATGGCACCAGAACCCCACCCTTGGTTGTCAGAGGAGAGGTCCATGTATATCCAATATTCTCAAAACTTATACAGTCGAACCTCATTGATCAGGACGCCAATAATCTGGATTCTTCACCTTCCGGACAAAATTTCCAGGGAACAAAATTTTCAGATTGCCTTACACATTATGATATGTATGTTTTAGTAACCCGGACGCTTCATTTATCCGGACAATTTGCTGGGGAACGAAGGTGTCCGGATTAATGAGGTTCGACTGTATATTTCCTCTTGATTCTTCTGGCGATTGGTGGTATCTGTGATTTATATATTAGAGTACGAGTGTCTGGATATTGCAGCTTTCCTTTTCTTGGAGGATTTACAGCTTTTACGGCAACGATAATTTTGCGTACTGGTTATGTTTTCAGGTGCGACAATTACAGTCGGGTTTGTAGCAGCGAAACAGAAGCTCGTGCGCATCTAAAAGAGCACGATCCTTGGTTGTTTGACGTCTTATCTAACGTGTACACAGGCGGTCGTCCAGATATTTCCAGTGGACTGCGCGTTTGTATGTAGAAGAGTTCAATTTTACAAGCATTCAATTTTAAAAATTGACTTGTATTGAATAAACAAATTTGAAACTAAAAGTGGAAGCCTCTGTTTATTTTCAATATAATGATAAGACTCCTTATATGTATTAATCATTTCTACAAGTGTCCCTCAAGTCTTCTAATGAGGTCGGAGAAAATGATAACAACTCCTAAACTATCAGCTATTCTGACAAAGAGAAAGTTTTCAATAGACTTCGAAAAATTATTTTTGCTAGAAATAGAAAGCAAATCCGAAGGTTTAGATGCGAGTACGGAAATTAAATTGAATTAAATTACATTATTTGATTATTTGTAGGATTTTTAATTATACCAAACATGATCATTTTCATCAAGTTTTACGCGCATGCGCTGTACTTACTTAGATATGGTACGGAAGTTGTGGTCATTTTCCCAGACACACATGTCTGGAAAGTGGAACTTTTCTCTTCAGGTTTAGACGCATATAAATAAATACATGTATATCAGCACTGTTACAAGGATATGCCTCACTCAATCGTGAACAATAGAATCTGCCTGTAAGTTTGCCCACCAATTAATGTCGAATGTCATTCTCCTACCCAATTGTAATTGCGTTATGATCGTATTAATGATTATCCCTTGGTATACGTTGGAGAACAATCCTATCAACTCCTTTACGCAACGTCTTAATACGCCTCCAAGTACAGAAGAGCTACAATCTCAAAACTACCGGATAAGGATGTAGTAGGGGACCTGTATATTGTATGAAAGGTAACAATGCCGATGTACTTACTTGGTGCATATGATAACGTCCTCATTTCACCTAAGTACACTTTTGTCTGAAGACTTTGTTTGCCTGCTCTAGAAAAGATTTATCCTTAGGTATTTTAAAAAAAGCAAAGGGAACGTAGAGTTGAAAGGAAGAAGAAATATATATATATAATATGAACAGCTCACTCAACGTTTTGATTAACATGAGGGTTTGGATTACTGTGTGTATTTTTGTTTAACGTCCCATCCAAGAACCTTATATGAAGAAGCCACCGCATATGCCAGTGAAGGCGAAAAAACCTGGCCTATGCTCGGCAATAATGGCCTTGAGCAGCGAGGGTTCTTTAAAGTGCAAACACCTACTGTGACACGTGACCTTGTTTTTTCTAGGATGAAAAAAGATGATATATGTATGGTGAATGTCATATGGCTATCCTGACAAAGTCTATGTAGTTACATTTTCACGCGAGGAGGTACTTCTTTTATCTGATTTTTCACTTACCTTTTAAAGTTCTATACTTATTAAGTACACTTTGATCTTAAGGTTTTGGGGTACCCCGAAAAGTATCTGTCCTGTGGTAATTTGAATGATGCAACTTGAACGTCGACTTGAAATAAAAAGAAATGAAATACCGTCTGGTCTCAATAACCCGGACACCAATTCACCGGATGCTTCACCTTCAGCATTTCTAGGGAACAAATTTCTAATTCCATTAGCCATTATGATAGGCATGTTTCAATAATCCGGATGCTTCATTTATGTGGACAAGGGGTGTTCGAAAATCAAAGTCCTATTAAACATGATAAGTTCCGGAATAATAATGGACTCCGACTCAACTTGAAGAACAATTGCAAATCGCTAATGGGTTAGGACCAGGTGTTCGGAAGGATTCAGCGCCCCCTGTTGGTCTGTCATTCCCGTCGCAGATGTCCCTAGGACACCGTACGAGTTCGATAAAATGTACAATTTCGGTTGCAAATGTCACGTGCTCTTGATCTGGCATGAAAAAAATGTAGTCACTGGAGATGGTCGCAAACAACATGTTTGAAAGGGGGACCTCATATTGTTCCCCGTATCGATCATAAACATTTCGCAAAGACGATATCAAGCGCTCAACAATATTTCCCTGTGTAGGTAATATATTGACGAGGTCATCTAACTCTCAGAATAAAACATTCATAGGCGAAGAATGGCCTGATATAACGTATAAGTTGGGAAATAAAAACGCCGTAGGCAAGAAAAGACGGAATATATCTACTAAGGAACGGGAAGTTTGTGATATTATAATTGAAGTCGCCATGCTTATCATGAAGTGGTAGTTTTGAAGTACATGTATAACTTCATTACCAATCGATAAGAGTAAGCCTAAGTAACACACATAAGTGCTGTTCTCTGTAGTGTTACTGACCTCATGTTCAACAGGATACCAATTCAAGACGTCAAGACATTATATAAATATTACATTGATTGGCTACATAGTCAACCGCGGCTTCGCCTCGGTCAACGATGCTTCCTCGGGGTGAAAATATGCAATATCACCCTCTCATCAATGTAATATTTATTTGATTATACCATGTGTCATATTTGTAACTTTGTTTTCCATTATGACATTCCTAATTGCACTATTGTTTACTCGACATTTATCTGGAACAAACATAGTTTTGCATATATGGACGTGTTGACGTACTACGTCATTGCTACAAGTCTGATGACGTATGCTATGCGTACTTGAACGTCGGCGCATGCATGTGATAATTTTCGGAATATCACCCTGGCTTCTTTATCTTTGAAGAACGAGCGGGTGACATTCAAAATTGTCGCATGGCTCTCGACCAATCAAATTACAGGATTCTAACAGAAGGTATAATAAAGTGAAATATGATATATTTACTTGGGTACAATTCTAGATTTACAAACTATATAATTTACTCACAATAAAGGTCCTATGACGACTTAAGAAAACATTACGTTTTGTAGGCAACAGAAAAATGCAATGGAAGCAATTTATATTGAGCCTTGATACATTGAAATCCCGCTTAACTTGCTTTTCCCCGAGTAAATAGTATCACTTGTATTTTAACCCTAATTTTTAAAAAATTCTATGTTTTTGAGAGAACATTTATGTCAGATTAAATATATCTTGGTTCGACTATATTTTTGGAACAGGTTATGATATCAGTAGTTTGATGGAACTTTGGATCAAAATTCAGAGCTGACTTCAAAAGAAATATTTATGTAAAAGGTAGGCGCCTATTTCGCGTACAACTGCACGAGACTTATCTCTCAAACTAGATGCAATTCTGAACCAACGAAGAACTAGGAACAAAGTTCTACAATTTGTGTCCTTATTTTCTTTCCTTATCTTCCAATATTAAACCAACATTCATAGATAATTTATCTATCACTTCAGACCATGCTGTTGAAAGTAGTTTTAGGACTTTGTGCATTTTATTGTAAGAGTTTTTCTTTAACGCGCTTCTTTTTTTGAAATATAGTTTGCTTAGCATTGCCTACAATGGCAGGTTACTTTTTTTTATCAGAACTATAAACATTATTGACCGAAATTGTCTGATTAGTGAGGTTGTCTTTTAAGAAAAGTTGGCATAGCCTAGAAAGGACCATGGTCTTATAAGCGAGATGGACTCCAGAGTGAGATGGCATGTAGGCAAAGTTCCTATAACGTATATTTTAAATAATCCGTCAAGAAAATAATTTTGTAACCAATACAAAAATAATGTTCTTATTGTAATGTCTTATATTTTAGGCGTATTCGGAGTATCACCACCTCTCTCCATCGAAGAAAAGAGGTAAGAAATCATACATTAATTCACTAGAAATCGAAGTGTTGAGGACTTTTTTTTATTGTTATCTCGTTCAATTTCTTTCAATAATGTGAACACCCTACAAAACATACATATACACTATTTCTGATATGACTTGTGACTACGATTCGTGTTATGGCGTCTTATTGCGAAGATCGATGAAAGAAATTACCGTACTGATGGCATCGGCGAAAATACGTTTGTTTCATCGTGTTTCGAATATGTCTGGAAGCCTCTTCAATTTTTCAATTGTTAAAACAAACCAACATCTGCCCACGAGACTTTTCACTGATTTGGTGACATCAACGAATAAAAGCGAAGGGCTTCCAATTTTGACCTTTGCTCGGTAGTTTGGACAATTTTTGAGCAAGGGAAAAAACCCAACTCAATATCTTCTGTGCCAAAAGCCCATCCCTAGTTACAACTCCAACAAAGAGGGCACTTTACTATTTTGACATTTCTGTTATTGTAGAAAATACTTATTTAATATATAT
>JACSZP010047703.1:0-10486 GCA_016161895.1 Pinna nobilis | reverse complement strand
CAAAGAGGAGAATGCATAGGTTACTGATGAAAAATATTTTCGTGCTAGGCTGGCATTAAACAACTACAACAACTACACAACAACAATAACGACACCATCAGTAAGCCAACAACAATACACTTAACATTTGGAGTGATCTTTATAAGTATCATCTCATGCAGTTTTTGTAAATCTAAAACAGCTGTAATTTAGATAATAGGCCTACCCTTTTGTCAGAAAATGTATAATATTATGTAATTGTCGACAATTTTCTGAAAATATATAACATCTTGTCCTGCACTACAGTTGGAAAGAACGTCAATGAACGTAGTGTGTCACACGAGAAAAAACGCAAATATGAACGTTCAAGAGAGAATTTCAGTGCAGGTTCATTTTGTATTCTTCTGAAGGATCTGGCTACCGACTGATAAGCAATTTATTTTAAGTATGCACATATTTAAGCGGCAGTCCAGTATATTACTGTACATGTATTAGCTTTGTTAGTGTCGTTTAACGTTGGTTAGTTGTATAACGTCCCACTAAAGAATATTTCACTTACATGGAGACGTCACCGGAGGCCGGCGGAGGGAGACAAATTTTGCCTATGATCGGCACCTGTAGCCGTAGGTTAGGGAGGGTTCTTTAACGTGCCAACACCTACTGTGACACGGGTCACGTCTTATTCGAAAGACAGGCACAGCCAACCGTACCGTGGCTTGAGCTCGAACCCCGGACCTCTCGATTCGAAGTTGAACAATCAAACCACTAGGCCACGGCAGCCCTTGTTGTTTAGCGTCAAACTCAAGGATCCTGCTCTCAATCATAGATATTTCACCAGTGCCGGTAAAGATTACAAAATTTGCGTGAGCCCGGCAGTTATGACATTATTATTGTGTCAGAGATTATTTTGTGTATACGATTTATATCCGATCCAATGGACAAGAAAAGCCAGACGCCGCCCGACGAGCGGATTCGAACCCACGAACTTAAGACCTGAAGACAACAACGCTACTAAGGACCCACTCCGATTCTCTAGGCGGTCTCTTGTGTAGGCTTAATTCGGAGATGTGTAGCACCGGTGATTCGAATATTAGTTACCCTTCCGGAGCACCTGAACTCACCCCTGGTTTTCGGCGAGGGTTCGTGTTACTTTATTTCTCGGTTTTACACGTTTTATTGTGTTGATAGCTGTTTGTGTTGTCTCTCTTTTTTTTTTGGTCATGATTTCGTCTGCCTTTGGATTTTTGAATTAATGAATACCCCCTTGGTATCTTCTACAGTCAACCTTTTTATGAATTAATCTAAGGCTACGCTAATAAGTCCCACAATCCCCATATAGAGAACCAATATGAGAGTGCGGGTTCAGTGTAGTGTTCTATGTTGTTTTTTTTTTCAGTGTAGCACTGAACGTTTGTTAAAGTGTTCAAGAACTACTCTGTATTTTTTATCAATATTTAAAAAAAAAAAGGAAAACAAATGGCTTAAGCGCACTTGCGAGGGGTACATTCAATAGCTCAGATAAGTGAAATTAATTGGTATATAAACCGAGCAAGTGAAATTCACCTGTATGTAAACCGAATTTTATCAACCAGTCTAGACTGCGAGCAACAATAGTTCAATGAAACGCTTAAATTAATACGCATGGAATTCGGTTAGGTGCACTGAGTTAAAAAAGTGCAGTATTAGCGAACTAAGCTTCTTCCAATAGTCGAGTTCACGTTAAACAAAGTCATATATTTTTTCTTTCCTTTTTTTAAAAACAACAATTAGATATCGGTAATGATAGATTTTGTATATACGTACGACCAAATTAACTCCCTGCACTTTGAGTAGCTGGATTTTCCAAAAAAAATATTTGTAGAGATGTCAGTGATATAATTTTGACTACAGGGAAATGAATTTTCAATAGGCCCACCATTGCAATAACGTCGGATACAGTAAAACACCAAATGGGAATAATTAATCGAACGACTTTTTCTCCCTATATGTACGATATTTAGAGAGCATGGCCAATGACAGTGTGACTGGAAATTTTGCGTCATTTTGATAAAAAGGGGGATTTTTGCATTTTTTTATAAATTGTCTACCACTTGCAAATAACAAATTCGATAAGTAGACCACTTATTTGCTTTTTAATTTGCATTTTGCTGTTGGATAGGGCCTACACACTGTATATTTTTACGTCATCGTTATCTGAAAATTTTGGCCGAAAAATTGGGAAAAAAAGATATGATTTGTCAATGAAAATAAAGCCTTATACCGGCAATGCATTTGGCAGAAAGTAAAACCGAGAGTTGGGTTCCTGCCGTTTGGTTGGTAATTTCAAGAACGATAACCCGCTCTAAGATTCTTTCATTTTGATAGACTACAATACCAGTTAAGATACTGCAATGCCTGTGTTTGGCTGCATTCTATTTCATCACTAGTCTCTAAGAGATCTCGTGATTTTCGTGTCGTACCTCCATTATTGCCGCATGATAACTGGTCGAGGTAAAGAACTCCCTATCTAGCGCTATTGGTCGAATTTCAGCCTAGATTGATCACATTTTTATATACTTTCACTTCCGTAGAAAGCGCCGATTTATGGTTCTATCCTAGAACCTACAAATGAGTTCATACTAACATATGTTGTGACCAAAATGGGCTTGCCTCACAAGTCTATATTTTTCAACGCACGGACGGCATGCGCTCCAACTTTTCCAAGAGTGGAGGAGGGGGGGGGGGGGGGTTTCAGCTTGTGGTAAGGAATACCGCAACCCTGTTAAAATGAGGCTCTAAGTATAATTGACCTAGGGCGGTATAGGCCGCCTATACTTTGCCAATTCCAGGGGGCTGGACCCTCTCCCTTAAAGATCCGCGCAGAATGGTCAATCTATTTAAAATTCAATCTTCAGTATGCTTTACACATAGATTTGATGAAACCCCATTGAGAAGACAAATCACATGATCTTGTCAACAACCAATCAAATTTCTGCCCTCAGAAATTGAAGGTAGAGTCGCCATCTTGACTGTATATAATAGACAAGCGTAGTTCCGAACGAGTTCATTGGATTTGCCCCGCCAATAGGTTTCATTTGATCTGCAATAAAGCAAAATGATGGTCAAATTTTGGTTAGATTAACGGCTGGTGGAAGTTGACAAAAATAACGGAAACACTCATGTACGGCACGTGATAATCGAAAACGGTTGTGCGGTGCTAGTATCGCCAATGGTGAAGAAACGTATCTGTACGTAATCTTGCCGCTGAAATGACGTAAGCGCGGGATAGCGTTTACTAGCGTCATTCCATCACTAATAGAAAAAGTAGTCCCGCATAATCGGTATCGGGTATCACGTGGTACATGAATGTTTTAAATTAATGGAATTAATAACTCTGAAACATAAAATACCATCAAGTTTAGATATGGTTTATTCCAAATTAACCCGGTAATTGAAACAGGAGACCAAAGATTTTGGCTTCCAAGAAATAATTAATTCTTATCTCTCTGGTTAAAGCGTACTTAGCGTTTCTTAACCGCAGGCTAATTGATAAAAAATTAGTTTTGGAATAATTTAGACCAAAGACCAAATTCATCTGTTTAGCTGTTTAGCTCATAAATAATAAACAAAAATGTTTCCATTACTCGAGACCTACACTTACTTAATCAAACCAAGAACCGATCACCCACATTAATCATACGCATGAAAGTTCAAACTTGCGTCACTTCCGCCGGATATTGATCATAACTCAGATTTCCAATTATCTTCTGCGTGTCAATTTATTGAACTAGTATGACATCTGTTGCCTTTTTGTATTGTTCATCTTTATCTTTCCGATTTGCTGACGAATAAAAATATCGTATATAAAGTTTCATACATGTAGAAACTCGACGTGGGAGATATGCCACTTTGACATATCTAACGAATTTGAGATTTTTCATCGCTCACTATTAAGATATTCAATACAACCTCCATTGTTTACCCTAGGAAATCTAAATCTGTTGTTTGTGTGTGGATTTCAGAAAGAACTTTCCCCTTATCTATAGATTTTTCGACAGATGGAAAAACATTTTTTTTTGTAATTTGTGTTTGATCTTTTCAAAATGTTTAAGTGATGCGACAGACTTTAAACAGAAGAAAAGCACTGCGAAAAGCCCCTTCTTTCTTATTAAAAAGCCAAGGCATTGATCTAGATAAAACTGACATTAAATGAATATATGGTACTCTGAAATCTATTTTCGACTTCTCTAATGTATGATTTATATTACTGATGAACCTATATGTTGTAAGTATCATAAGAATGGAGTAAAATATTCAATGATATATCTATGAATAGATTCCATGAAATGTAAGTCGTAAAATAAAGGTTTACGTGTCCTTTACCAAATACATACAATAAACTACAGGTATTATATAAGTGTGACCTATTCAATTAATTCTTATGGGCCGCCTTATCGTAGTGATAAGCGTAATCGGCTTGTGATCTTGAGGTCGTGGGTCCGATCCCACGTCATGCCGCGGCTAGCTGTTGTCCTCTGGAAGACAGTACAAATCGAGGTCCCGTGTCACAGTAGCTGTCGGCACGTTCAAGAACTCTCCCTGCGCTCTACGGCTATAAGTGCCGAGCATAAGCAATATTTGTCGCCCTTCGCCGGCACATGGTCACGATTGTATTAACTGACGCCAAAGAAATTCACTTGCTTAAAAGTTAAAATTGGTGCACATTTTATCTCATTCTGTAATATTTAAATACTCCTGAAGGGGCCTCCGTGGCCGAGTGGTTAGCATGTTCGACTTCGAATCGGAGGGTCCGGGGTTCGAATCCGCGTAGCGCCACTCCGCGGTTGGCCGTCCCTGTCTTTCGGATGAGACAGTAACAACCGATGTCCCGTGTCACAGTAGGTGTTGGCACGTTAAAGAAGGTGATGTCATATGAGTGAAATATTCTTGAGCGGGACGTTAAACAACAATACATCAATACAACAACAATACTCCTGAAATATGACTTAAATTAAATGAAATTGAACGGTAAATTCTCAAACTGCGATTGTTGGAAAATACACAATGGCTGGCAACGATATTATGAAGATATTACAACTATTTTGCATTCGTATTACTATATGTCTACGAGACAGACGGGCATTTATGTCGAGGCCATTCAAAACCGGAAATGGGATATTTGCGACATTAAATTGACCTAGATTCGCTGATTGCCAAATGATGAATCTTCAAATCAAATCTACGTAAATATAGGCCTACGTTAATGCACTTATGTTGGGTATTTTATCCAATGATCTTTTTGTAGTGATTTCCATTTCCGCTTGTCTTCCACTTGAATAAGTAATAAATATTTTCAATGAGTTCCCCGTACGACACGTGAAATTCTGATTGATGGAAAATTACATATATGGATGGGAAAATTGAAAGGATGTTTAACACAGGAAATTCACACGCCATTTAGGCCAATAAGTGTGCGCCAAGGTCTGGTTCCATAATGAGCGCATGAGTGGATACCGGTTTCATTCATGTTTTTAGTGTTCAATGACATATGCAAAACACTAAGTTCAGTGGGGGCTGCCGTGGTCTAGTGGTTTGCGTGTTTGACTTTGAATCCATAGGTACGGGTACCGAGCCCGATCCACGGTACGGTTGGCCGTCCCTAGCTGTCTTTCGGATGTGACAATAAAAACCGAGGCCCCGTGTCACAATAGGTGTCGGTACCTTAAAGAAGCCTCCCTACTATACGACCTCAAGTGCCGAGCATAGGCAAAATTTGTCGCCCTTCATCGGCACACGATGACGTCTCCATATGGGTGAAATATTTTTGAGTACGACGGCGTTAAACAGCAATACACCAACAACTAAATTCAGTATCTAAGTAAATGTGCATTATGATTTATAAACTTAGACACAAGGCATACTTAAATTATGATATACGTTTTAAATATTTCATACAGGGTCTAAGACATGAGGCAATGCGTTAAACAATCTTGCAGGCGGTTATTCGCCGGAAGTCTAAGGATATTTTAAATTTTGTGTCGATGGATTAAAATTTTATGAAAGCTGTATTATCCTAGTAGAGTTACTACTCTTTAAACCACAATGCTCGGCATTTCGAGCTTTAAGAGTTCTTATAGTGCCGAAAATTAACACTGTCACGCCCGAACGACAGGAAATACCAGCCAATTCCGCCAAGCGACTCGATCCCGATCATGGTCTGAAGGGGGCGACCGAGAGGCACGGCGATTCTCTGTGAGACGGTTAAAACCGAGGTTACATGCAAGAGATTGACAGAACACGTAAGCCTACGCTCTCCGTTGCATCGGATTAAGTCCCGAGTATATGCGGTAGCCTGCATAGGCCTAGATTTGTAAAATATATCCATGGTACGACTGGAATAATACGAAAAAGGGGCTGCATAGGATTTTAGTCATAAGTAAATGCTTTAGTCTGTATAGGCATAGATTGGCTACATGTATTCATAGGATGACTGGAATAATACAAAAAGGGACTGCATAGGATTGAGTCTTAAGTATATGCTGTAGCCTGCATAGGCCTAGATTTGTAAAATATATCCATCGTATGACTGGAATAATACAAGTAGGGGCTGCATAGGATTGTAGTCATAAGTAAATGGTGTAGTCTGCTTAGGCCTAGATTGGCTACATGTATCCATAGGATATGACTGGAATAATACTAAAAGGGGCTGCATAGGATTGAGTCTTAAGTATATCTGTAGCCTGCATAGGCCTAGATTAGCTACAAAGGCCAACGGCCATGATATGACTTGAATAATTCTAAAAGGGGCGTCTAAATACCATTAAAACGAAACAACACACATTATCACACCATTGAAATACACAGTCTTCCTGAATTGGGTAAAAGTGCTTACCGTTCCCGAACAGTGGCACGTTATCTACGAATGTCAACACATTAACGATAATTAGCATATTTGAATAAATAAATATTGAATAACCAGTTGCGAAATACAAATATTTGACACTTAAACTGTCAGATTTCACGAACGTTTGGCGACATATTGATGATAATGTATGTGTAATTCAGATAAAATTTTATCATTGATAAATCTGCCCATCGGCGTGCGAGACATATTACGCTAACCCAGCGATGAAGCGTTGTCGTCTGCTGCTGTCACGTGCCGGTACGGGCATGGCGGTACAAGTCACGTTACTTGTGTTACTTTTCCCGCGGTGTTTTTTTTTTAAAGTGATTTCGGTCTGATAATGGAAAACTTATAAATACCTTGTATTGGCAAATACGTTTGATGTGAACAGAAATGAGCTCAAGGTCACAATTTAAAAAAAAAATTCAAACTTCATCAAAGGGAGTGAATATGATTTTAGAGTCTTAATCGTAAATGACAGAAATTCAAATTGAATTTTCCCCTTTTCTTTTTTTGTTTGTTTTGTTTTACAAAGCTGTATCTGTATCGCGCTCGATTATCTTACAGTACTTAGTCATTTTACTGATAATGGGAAACATTGCCCTCACCCCTCCCACCCTTGACTTTATGCCTGAACTACGCCTGCCAGTGTAGTTGTTGTTACATTTGTGTAGGGAAAAATTCCAAATTCTAAACTATTTCTTTTTTAATTTCAGAATGTTCAAATCTAATTTTTACAACATTATTTTTTTTTAATCTGATCACAAATAGCCTACATAATTATACCAAATTTAGATTAGAAGTCAGAGATCGGGCTCGGGATTGCTATCGTACTATAATCCATCTCGTTCTCATTGCGCTTGAACATGCACGTGTAAATACACGTATGAATAAATATTTGCGGTAAAAAAAAAGACCAATCTTCTAAATGAAATTTATGAGACTGGAAATTGAACCCATAGAATTAAAAAATGTAGGTCACACATTCTTGCCAGGCTAAACATTAAATAACCTGAAGAGAATGCATTAAAAGTAAGCAGAATTAGTGAAAACGGTAAACCGTTTATGTTTTGGCTATAGCGTAATATTCACACTGTATAATTGTTGCACTTTCACATTTCAGATGTTTAATATCAATATTTAATCACGGGATTGCATCAAAAGAATTTACTTGACTTTTTCAGACATTGTGCACCTGGAGTGGAGGACTTATTTATGAGACACATACATGTACCTGTATGTTGTTCCTAAATATTTACATGTATGTTATGTGCGGATCCAGGATTTTTTTTCTCCAAACGGGGCGATATTTTCCAGGGGGTTGGGGGGGGGGGGCACCTTGTGAAAAGTAAAAAACCAACCCTGTGAAGTGAGAATTTAAGCATAATTGACCATTATTGAAATATATTTTGCCAATTCAAGGGGGCGGAACACCCCCCCCCCCTCTAGATCCGCGCATGAATGTACTACATATATGGCCAATTATTGTATGCGTAACTGTTGATCTAGAAAGAACCAGCTTATAACGAATTAAAGATGAATTCGAATTTAAAGAAAATGTACCGAAAGTAACTAACCATAGGCCTACGATTGATTCTGATGTTTCAACGAAAAATGACGCAACGGACAAAACTGGAAATAAACTGTAGGCCTACTGACCATAAGTGCTAAACTATCAAAGACAAAAATTGTCGCCCTTCATCGGTACCCGGTGATATCTCCATATAAGTAAAATATTCTTGAGTGGGTCGTCTTACAACAATAGAACCAACCAACCCGTACGCGTGCTATGCTCAGAAAGAGCTCAATACTTTATAACCATTGCCTTGACCCCAAATAAGTACACCTTACATCCCTTACCCGCGGGGAGTGGGGATACTCTGACCTCGACTTTTTTACTACAACACCCACGGGTTATTTTTTTTTTTATGAAACGCACACACAAAGTGCAACAGTACTTGAAAAATTGTAATTACCACTCCTGACAGAACTGGTCTCATGTCCCCTTTAATGACAGAATGGGCTTTAAATGTTCTTATGCTAATTGTAGTATTTATGATTTACGCAGATTTTATATGACATTTGATACTATGTCTCAACCGTACATCTATGTATCTGTCAAGCATATTGTCATAACATTACGATTTACACCCTTTTAAGGAGATACCTCAGTTCATTGGAATCTAGATCATTTTTAAATCTTTTGTTTTGGATAACTCTTGGCTGGTTTCCAGAATCCATGGGGCCGGGTCATATATCAGTTCTAATTAATAGCATTGCGTCAGTGTGTCACTAGGTCACAGAACGGCCTTTTAATGTAAATACAAAATTTGAATAATAGATTGTCTGATTACATTGAATATACCTTTTCTGAAGGGAAGTTTAAAATACTCTAGACGAAATCCAAGTCATGATTCAAAGGTGTAAAATTCCTATTTCCATTTTATTTAGATATGATATATTACTTTGGAACGATGTTTTGTCCAAACTGAAACTAGAACTTAGTTTTTCTTTGGAGATGGTTTTAATCGGAATTAGCTAGGAGGGTTTTCCAGTTGTGAAATATTCATTCCGACACTTGATTGTCATTACAAATATTGCTTGATTCTTCAAATTTGGGGCTTTTCTAAATTTCCGTTGTGATATTTCAATCATTATTTATCTATTTTATTTAATTATATAGTATTTTATTTATTGTTATAATTATTTTTCTGTAATCTAAGTAATACATAAGCAGTAAGATAGCAAGAAAGAATAGATAAAAGAGAAAAAACAACCCTAAAATTTAGTCTAACCTGTTTTCAGAGACCATGCAAGGAGAGGAACAAAAAGGGTCACATATTATAGGTGGTCTCTGAATTCATGTGTTTATAGAGGAAAAAGCCATTTTGGGAACCAGATATCTACATATCTAGGTCACATACGATAGATAGTCCTTTAATTCAGTGGTTCGCTATGGCAAGTTAGATTGTATATGTATCTATACAAATGAAAAAATCATATTCAAGAAGAACATGAAACGAAAAAGAAAAGAAAACCACAAAACGAACAAAATAACCGAATACACAACAATAATTAGAAAGCTGATGTAAATGCATGTGTATTAATTATTTTGGAATCCATCGAAAATTACGCAATAGCAAGTGTTGTTGTATTGTTTGTTTAACGTCCCACTCAAGAATATTTCACTCATATGGAGACGTCACCGTGTGCTGATGAAGGGNNTACGGGACCTTTGTTTTTATTGTCTCATCCGAAAGACAGGGACGGTCAACCGCAGAGTGGCGCTGCGCGGATTCGATTCCCGGACCTTTCGATTCGAAGTCGAACACGCTAACCACTTGGCAATGGCAATAATACTTTCCTTTCTCTCTTAAACTGAACGTATCATACGAACCATATATACCATTGCAGTTTCATCTCATACATGACATGACTGGTCTAAAATCATGTTTAACAAATACTGTCAATGGAAACCAAAACTTTAGTTGTTGTTGTTGTTGCGTTGTTGTTTAACGCCCCACTCAAGAATATTTCACTCATATGGAGACGTCACCGTGTGCCGGTGAAGGGCGACAAATTTTGCCTGTGCTCGGCACTGCTGACCGTAGAGCAGGGTGGGTT
>JACSZP010047688.1:182-13137 GCA_016161895.1 Pinna nobilis | reverse complement strand
CTGTTTTAACTTAGTAAACTCTGCTTTGGTAACAAACAGAGTATACAGCCCTCCTGGTTAGAAAGCCTAATAAAGTCACAATTACCTCTACTGTGTAAAAATCAACACTGGATGTCAGTTATCACTAACCGCCTCACCCAAAGTACAGACAAATAATCAATGGATGGAATTAAATCTTTGGAACTCTCTTGTTTATCAAATTAAAACATCACTTCTTGGGGACAAACCAAATTTAAGTTCAGCTTATTTGTTATAGGAAAGGGGGGGAGGCAGAACACAAAAAAAAAGAACAGGCCTAAATCCTGGGCCTAATCCTATCCTAAATCTATCTTATTTACACTTCCACATATAAATATAAACTATTGCAGAACCTGTCTTAGGAGACCACCCCTACTGCCACGGAAAATGTCTCACTATAAAAGACATCTCTAACGTGCCTTTATTCAACTTATTTCCTAATCAACTCTCTTCCCATACAAACTCATGACAGTGTTCTGTTAAGATAAATCTCACTGTTATTTTACATACTATAACAATAAATAAACAATTTTCCCTTCATATCACAAAAAGAGTCTTTATGTACACATTCATTTCACAATTACTTTTAACTTACAAATTATTATGAAAAACATACATCAAACTTCCCCTTACAACAGATACAACATTTACGCTTTTGACGTGAAACTTAAACATACATAACTTACATCATCACAGACATACTCAAAAGAAAAAAAAGATTTAAAGTATGCACATGATAAAATGTAAGCCAATGAAATTCAATGTATATAAGGCATGATGAAATATTTGAAATATTTACATTTCTTAAACAAGCCAAAGATCATACTTGGAGGTGACCATTTTAGACAGAATCTGTTCATACAAGGCCTTTCAGGGTGGTTCTGTTGCATATACTTTCATTCAACAGTGCAAACAAAAAAACCAAATATCTCTTGTGTCAATTAAAAGTATGAATTTATCGAAAACCACAAAGTAGAACATGTCTCTCTTTCATCCATACAAAAGAGTTCTAATGACCATGATCAAAATAGCATGTCACCTCTAAGTCGTACTATCTCAAGATTTATTCCTCAGTCAAGTGTTGACATTTTTTTAAACAATACAGGAAAGTTTCATTAGAACAGAAACTTTCATCTAAATGGCTGAGTGCTCAACACAGATATATACAGTAATCAAGTTATTGTTTAAAAAGAGATAGACTGTAGGTTGAAAATTTATCAGAATTTTGGAATATAGGTGAAATCTAAATCAAATTAACTGGCCATATGGAACAACTCAAAAACTGCTGGTTTTCCTTGTAGTTTTCAGAAATGCGTAACCATTATGTGAAGCTGATGATAGCAAATGTACATGAACAAATGTGATGTATCACTTCTAGTTTATAAATTATAACCTTCACACTTAAACGTCTGATACAAGATACATGTGTATTGAACCAACTCAGCTCTCACTTTAACCTGCATCTGAGCAACAAGTTATCAATCTTTTTACCTTATATTAACTTTTTTAAGTACAACTGCAATGATAGATATATTAGCAGACAAGGCAATTAAAAAGGCATCACAAATACACAAAAGTTGTTATTTCCAATGGCACAAATATCTATTTGCAAATGAGATTAGTATCAGTACAAATAATGAGAAAAAGTGAAGCCTATATTCAGATGTACATATCCCCCCCCCAAAAAAAAGGTAAAGACTTATTCATATACATTTATGATAAAAAATAGTTTACAGATGATAAATGAGTTTTCAGTGGAACTTGTCTAAACAGACCAGCCCTGCAGCCACTGAAGTTTGGTACATGTATTTCAAGACAGACGGCTCTCTAATAAAAAAAAAATTTTAAAAAATTCATGACAAACAAACCCTCAAAAGAGATTTTGCTACAAAAATTATATGATAAATTAATTTCTTATTAGTAGCTTGTTTCGAAGGAAAAGTACATGTAATTTTTAATGACATTGGTCTGCGAAGACAAGTTCAACTATACAATTAGAAAAGCTAAAGCCTAGACCTTGTTTTTTTCAGATTCCATAGAAGTATAGTAAGACTAACACAATTTAAAGGCAGGAATCTATTAGACCATTGCAAAGAATGATCCATTTTTTCAGTCATTTCATAAAATGAATACAGATATTGTGACATAACTGAAAAATAAACATTGACCTTCACATGATGTTACTCTACTACAAGTCACATTTTTTAACATCTCCATTCCTAGTATAGTTGGTTGAATTGCTGTTTAACGTCCCACTCAAGAATCTTTCTCTTATAAGGAGACATCACCGTATTCCCATAAAGGGCTATAAATTTGGTCTATGCTTGACACTTATGGCCATTGAGCAGTGAGGGTTCTTTAAACTGACAATACCTACTGTGACACTACTCAGTCTTGACTCATCTGAAGGACAGGAAAAGCCCAGTATAGTAAAGCTAGCCTTAATTAACCTATCCTGCAGATATGGAAATGTATTCCTTCAAGAGAGGTAATACATGCACTATTATTTAAAAAGTCATTCAAGACAGGTGGTCTCCCTTAACAGTGGTCTCCAAAGACGGGTGGAATCTCAATGTAAGTGACAGGTGATCTCCCTTAACAGTGGTCTCCAAAGATGGGTGGAATCTCAATGTAAGTGACAGGTGATCTCCCTTAACAGTGGTCTCCAAAGACGGGTGGAATCTCCATGTGACAGGTGGTCTCCCTTAACAGTGGTCTCCAAAGATGGGTGGAATCTCAATGTAAATGACATGTGGTCTCCCTTAACAGTGGTCTCCAAAGATGGGTGGTATCTCAATATAAGTGGCCTCTCGTGAAAGTGGTATCTCAAAACAGGAAAAGTCTATCATAGTGATGGTATCTCAAGACAGGTGGTATATAATGATAAGGATTTCTCAAGGAAGGGAGCAGTGGTCTCTCAAGAAAAATTCCACTGAGCTGAATGTATAAATGCACCACACAATGTATCTATTTATGCTATAGAAAATAAGAGCCACAGAGATTGAATCAGGCAATCCACTTTGACTTTCAGGAATGATTCATTTCATGAGAATGTCTTGAAATGCAAGTATCAGAAATATGCTCAGAAATGCCAAACAGATAAAAACATCATGAACCAAAAATAAATGAATGTCAAATGGACAGTAAAGTGACTATAATTTTGGCATCTAGATATGTGTTCAATTAGTCAAAAAGAAAATATATACACAACTGCATTGTGAATGACTATCTACATACAATGTATTCTCCCAATAAATAAAGTCAATTCTAGGACCCATTCATTACAGTTTATATGAAGTAATGTTAGGATATATGTGCAACCAATTACTACTATATAACAATCTAGAATCTAAAAAATTAAAATTAGTATCTAGAATAACTTCAACCTTTCACCAAAAATCTAAGAGTCAAAATATTGCAACGATGAACAAAATAATGAGATTTTGTCATGATGAATGAAATAAAGTCTGAAATGTGTCAGGACAAGTTAAGGTAGTAAAGTAAATATACTTCAACAATAAGTTTCAAAGTAATACTTAAGTGTAGACCTCGCTGATTTGATTAATTGATTGATTGATTTCTTCTGTCACTTTCAACAGTCATTCAAAAATAATAAGAATCTATTCAACAAGTAGTGGGAAAGTTCTAGTTGCTACGTATCAAAGTAAGGTCCGTCGACCATATGCAGATTATATATCAAACCTCCACATAATGATAAACAAAGAAAGGACAATTGTGTACTGCAAGTAATGCATCTAGTCTCAGGTTCTATGTACACCACAGATGATGACAATAAAACACTATGTTGACGTATGATACCAACCATGAAACAGATGTCAAAAAATTACTACCGTACATTTAGAACCATGGCAACGCAATAAACAACAGGAATAATAATGTACAAGATATTAATTAAAAAACAAAAAAGCACAAATTGTATTTGCATTAACTAAACCATTGCTCTGAGTTTAAATAATTCCTTTAAAAAAAAGTAAGAAAAAAAATATTATGCTTGATTATAACAAATTTGACAAATGTAAATCATATTTGACAGGTAATTTCAGTTTATACTAGGCCATGGGACATAACTACAGTGTACTTTGTCTGAGATATTTTAGTGTGTAAATTAACTTTGTGGTACACTTAGCAGTTGCTCTACAAAACATGATATTCTAACCTCACAAATCATTGACCAGAATAAAATTTTCAGGCATTATGGAATGTGGGTCAGGATATTGACCACAATTTTGAAAGAGGTCATCCAAGACCAATAGATCAAACCTGACTCAAAATGCCATTAATGTTTAAGGAGAGAAGTTCTCTAACTTTTTTTTTGAATACCTATGCCTACTTTGTATAAGTTAGTTTAAAATTTTTAATGCATTCACAAATCATTTGAAAACCTAAATTACAGATTAGAAAACAATATAATTGCTATTTTACATCCCAAATTTCAAAATGATGTCACTCAACATGAAGAATTTCTGGTCATTTGAAAAATTCTATATAGTCTTCTTGAATGGTGAATTGGAATTCCATGCACAATTTTGAAAAGGGACAATGCCACGATAAATTACATCATGTCATGTCTTCAAATACCTTAACAAAAATGACCATTGACACTAATGACCACAGACGTCATGTGATGACAAAAGCTCATAAGGATCATCTGCCCAGGCGAGCTAAAATGGAAGGCAAAAATAATGGCATACGTGATGCATGATGGTATGAGAAATGTACAACAATGAAACATAAAGACCAAAATGTGTAGATTTAAACACAAACTTATCATCAGAAAACATACATGCTCTTGGACACTGATCCATTTTATAGATAATTTCTGAGCTTACACAATACACGCTCAACTCAACAAATAATCAAATACTCAAAGCATATCACTCTCCTCCACCATCTATGTAAACGACATAAAGTTTTCATTGATAATTGGAATTCAACATCCGAAGAATCAATAAAGATGAAACATATTGCACTTAAATTGAAATTCTCCAAAAGAGAAAGAGGGGACTCATTTTAAAAAAAATAATACAATTCCAAATTTCTACAAAAATCATATTCAGCAGACAAATATGTGCAAAACAAATATTTATGTCAAATCATCAAAACATAACTTCACAAGACAATAAGTTGTGGACATAAGGCAAGATGAACCAATTCTAGGGTAATTCCCCATATAAAGTTAGACTCACCAAACTATGACAAAAATAGAAAATGTAAAATGATACCTGTAAACCTACAGTTTTTGTATCTAGAGCATAAATTTCTTTATCATCTTGACTTGTATGAACTGGACATTTTCTAGAACATAACTGGGAAGACAAGTGAACCATCAGGCTGTAAAAAATTAGGTCTGCAATCCAGTTTAGATTACTTTTAATTGTATTTTATTCAGAGGAAAAAATGGAAAGGATGGGACAACAAGGGAAGCCTATTTAAGTCCTCTACTGCAATCCAGTTGAATGTGATCCCAGACAAACTTTAATCAGACAAATTTTTTTTGTTTAACACAGAAATTACAGTTTGTTTGGTAATTGACTCAATGATGGGGATATAACTCCTGCCTGATATCTCTTATCTACTTCAGTCATATGCCCAATAACACTAGCACTTGGACACTACAGCGACTTCCTTATACTAGACCAGTATAGACCGAATGACTATCCTGTAACCTTTGTAACAAATTGCTTGTGAAAATGCTTTGATGCTACTGAAATGACCTTAATCTATCTAAAATGGTCATGTGACCAAACTTAAATTTCAAATAATGTTGTTTATGTATTCAAGTGGTAAAATCAGTTTGATATTTGCCATAGATTGATACTAGACTGAGAGTAATTTGGCCAGCAAATTTACCCAGCTTATTATAATAATTCTGAGCTGATTTTGATACATTACATAACAAAAGTTGACTGCAATATAGTCTATACTTATATCTTACTCCTGGTAGTAAACTGCTGATAAGTCACTGTTTCATGAAACACTCAACTATCTTTTAATCATACAATTCCTTTTTTTATTGAAAAAGAGGGGGTAACTTTGGTCTTTTTTGAAAATTTCATTGTAAGGAAGAGATGAAAGATGTCTTCTACAACAAGTAAATCTGAGTACCATCAGCTGGCAAACTTGTAACAAAGCCTGAACCAGCCTTATTTGGCTTGTTGCTCACAAATATGTAATGTATCACAGTAGCTATTATATCATAGTTATTGCATCAAGAGAAATGTTCTATAATTTTCAGGATTTCCAACTGGCCTCTGATTTGTCATTTTTTGGCACTTGTTATGTCCACGGGATACACATGATCGATGCTTAATTCAACAAATACTGAACAGAATACAAAGAGGAACTAATGCACATGTATAAGATATACATATGTAACCAATCACCATGACAACTAATCTCTAACTAAAGCACCTGAATGCATACTGTCTAACGTTCATTGACATAAAGCACACAAAAATTGTCCAATTGAGCTAAATAATGTGAAAAAAATGTTAGTAAACTACAAAAACAGCAAGCACAGTGATTCTGAAAAGAATTATTTATTACATGGCAAGGGGAGTAACTCTTCAAATTCTCATCAAAAACAATTTGGAGATACATGTACATGTATCAGTATATTTATATACTTTGATTGCATGGTTATAAAAATACACTAGTAGTACACACTATTGTGTAGTTGATAAACTCATTACAATAAGAGAAAATACAAGGGGGAGTTTTGATGATGAATATTCTGCACAATAGCAGATAAAATGTACAGAATAGAATAAATTCTAAACATTTCTGATACAGATCCCTGTGAAGATTCATTTTACATGTAATTGATGAGATGTAAAAAAAGAAATCCCATCCTCTATAATCTTTGATGCAAAAATAAAAAAAATCTGAATACAAATTGATACATCAAGGTATTTCAAAAGAAATAAATATTATGAACTCTAGCTTAAAAGAGAATTTAACAATGGCAGATACTTCTAAATAATCATGATAGAATTAACAAGAACACAAGTATCCAAGCTTTGCTTCAAAGGAATAATCGAATAAATCGGCACTGATCTTGTCATATAAGAGCAGTGTCGTTCACAAGAACAAAAAAGAATAATTTGCATACATACATGTAAATGTTCACATCATATATAGCTCTCCCTATTCTGGTTGTTTATGGTTTTCCCCTAATATATATATACATATATATATATATCCAACATCTATCCAAAAAGAGGAATTCTTCTTCACTTTATTAGCTGTGTAAGTTGAAATCTGTTGAAGTGGTTTTCATCATTTTTGGAAGATCCACAATCTTGAGAAGCTTTACGTTTCTTGCACACAGAAAATCTTAAGAGCACCATTTCTCTTGTTTGCCTAAGAATCTATATCATCACTGAATTACACAAGTTCCATTATAAGTTTGGCAGCACATACAACGTTCATGCATTGGTCTTGGCGGTATTAGATCTAGATCTTCATCATCGGGTTCAAGGTCAAGGTTATACCCATCTTTCATCAACTGTTGTGTGATTTCCTTCTGAGCAGCTTTTGAGAGCATAGGAGATTCAAAATCATCATCCTCACTGAAAAAAGAAAGTGATTGGTCATCTTAAATTGATCAAAAGAAAGTGATTGGTCATCTTAAATTGATCAAAAGAAAGTGATTGGTCATCTTAAATTGATCAAAAGTTGTTGGTTGGTTGCAATATTGCTTACCTTTAGACTAAAGAATCTTTCATTTTTATGGAGACATCACCAATGCAGGTGTTGGTCTGTGTTTGACACTTACAGCCAATGAACAGTGAGGATGCTTTAATGTGCAAACACCTACTATATGTATCAGGATATTGCTTTTACTGCCTCATCCAATCGTATAAGCTCAAAATTAATCCCCTTGCAGCTAGCATGTTTTATATAACTGACTACTGACTTATAATGCGATCAAATTTTTTAAGTACTTTTTCATCACTATGTGACTACTAAAATCTGCTAAAAAGAGGAGAGTTTAGCTTTCGAGCTGTCAGCAATCCTAGTTAAAGAAATGAAGTATTATATTACATACTGAAATCTTTATTTTTCAACAGAATCTAATACATGTAGTTCTAGAAAACTTTCATAGGAAATGAGGGAATAATAAAAAGTACAGTTGAATCTCAAAAACTCGAAGTGCTCGGGACCGCTGATAAACTTCGAATTTTCGAGACTTCAAGTTTTCAAAATACAATTACTTTCCAGCTGAACGCTATTCCGCCACCTCAAAACCCTCTAGATCACTCTTTTTCCCGGACACTGTTCTCATCACTCATCATTTTCAGTAAATAGGCCTACTCTATAATAATCTAACACTGCATTCAACTTTGATTACTAAATAAACACGTGGTAATTATAATGCCTGCCAAAAATTCGCAAAAGATTAAGATGATATTTTATCTGTATTTAAAGGATAGGAATGTGAGATTTATTCAAGAGATCGAAAATTTCACTGTTGATGTTCGAAAGATTGAGGCTACTTTTGCTTAATTTATCAAGGAAAAAAACGGGACCGTAGCTTTACTTCGAGGGATCGAGAACTTCGAGAGAACAAAGTTAGAGTTTTCAAGATTTGACTGTATTTAATCATTCCCGTAAGTTCCTGGGAAATCTATCAATAACCACTAAGGACATTAAAGTTTTCAAAAGATGAGGTTGTATTGATCAGGAATAGTTCTTTCTGTCACTTTGGACAGAATTATCCACTAGCTAACTTACTGTGAAACAACTCTCACCTCCAGATGTTTGTCTCGAACCCTCTGATGTCACAGGTTATATACTTCACCTACTTATTATGTTCTCATCTACTTAAATAGACTGTGATGAACATAATATGATTTTTCAAACTGTTATATCTAGGGTTAATCAAAAAATAATCAATCATTACTTTGTACAGGGACAGGAAGATCTCATCCTTGTGTCAAAGATATGAAAAATCCAGGATACAGCAAGCCTCATAGTGGACTGCAAATCTTTGAAACTTAGGTAATATTTCTTATCCCTGCACAAAGTGGTGATAGATATTATTAGTCAATTCAAGCAAATACTAATCTCAGCATTGCTTCTTGTTTTGACACCAGGAATAATGGTATATGTTACATTTTGAGGTGTGACGCTATAAACTGAAGACCTCGAGGAACCTTGGAGGAACCCAGTTACCCTAACATCACCCGACCCCCAGTACGTACCTGTCATCTGACATTATTGCCACTAGTGGCTGCTGATCTGGACTTGTTGGCTTAATATCATACTTTTGTGGCACAGATAATCTGCAACAGAAAAGAAGAAAATCTTGTTGTTGACGAAATACTACAATCAAATAACTTATTCAAATATACATGCATGTTGATAATTGTTCTTTATCCATATGTGTTTATACCATTTTCAGCACTTTTGTAGTTATAGATAGTGACAGCATCAAGATGATGAAGCTTCAAGTTTTGACCTATGGTAAGGAATTTATCCTATTCAGAGAGGGATCTTAAGCATACCAGCACCTACAGTTACAATGGACCTTGGTTTTTACTGTTTCATCTGGAAGACAGGAAAACCAGCTGTACCTCTGCTAAGACTCGAATTCTTAACCCATCTCCCTCCCAAATCTAAAGAGGAGAACTCTACAACACACCCAATAACAGTCGTGAGATATCAATTAACCCCATGTCAACTAAAACAATGACTCTGCCATAACCAAACTATTTTCTGGCATTTTTACATCTTAGGAAAACTCTGATTGTAAAACCCAATACAAATCCTATTAAATGATACATCTGAAGAATTTTTCACTTATTTAGAGTTATCAACGCCAGTGATTGGCGATAAATTTTGGTCTGTGCTGAGTACCGGTACTTACAGCCATAAAGCTGTGAAAGGCCTTTAATAAGCTGACACCTAACTTGACATGGGATATTGGTTTTTCCCATTTCATCACTAATACTTAGTCATTATAATTCATACCTATTTCTGGACAACATGTAAGATTTCTTTGGCTGTTGTGTAACAGCTCTTTTAGCAGCATTTTCCCTGTGTTTTTCTGGAAAGAAAGGTTAAACAATTAATCATGGTACATTTCAATACAAACTTCCTACTTGACCCACTGCAAATATCATAAAAAGGTAAAACTGTGCATGTCCATTATTTTTATATAGATATTGCCATTGCTGCCTGTCTATTACCAGTACATGCGTTACCTATACAAGGGACTTTCGAGATACCAGTTTCTTTCACCCCCGACAGAGAAATCCATCAATGTACCCATTCTGAGATTATCTCTGTCTCGCATCCTGCGTGCTTGTCACGAACGCCCTGACCTCACTGCGTCACGGAGGCTTGAAATACTTTTGACGCATTTCGTCCGCCTGAATGCAGTATAACACCTATATATTTACTACTTAGAAATACAATATTTGAGGGTGAGAGAAAAATAATTAACCACCACTTCGTACAGGAACAGATAAATCTCACCCTTGTGTCAAAGACTTGCAACATCCACGACTCGGCAAGCCTTGTCATAGTGATAGACTACAAATCTCGGACACTCGGGTGAGATTTTTCTGTCTCTGTACAAAGTGGTGATAGATTCTATTTTTCTTTTAACAGAACACACATCTGATGATATTAATGCCTGATTTACAATACAGAAGTATAATAAAGGTTATTGATAGACAACTTAACCAGCTCAAAATGATATGTACCTATTGATGCTTTCCACCATAACGCTTAATGAGTGCATATGATCTATAAAACAAAACAATATAAAACCATAGGGGAATTATTCTTGAGAGACCATGGTCATAAAAGACTGACTATCTTGAGAGACCACATATAGTTGATTGGTTGTACTTTTGTTTAATGTCCAACTCAAGAATCTTTCACTTTTATCGAGACATCACCAATATCAGTGAAGTGCAGGAAATTTGGCTGATGCTCAGCTATTATGGCCACTGAGCAGTGAGAGTTCTTAACCCTTTATATACTGAATAATATTTAAATCATAGAAACTTGTATTACTTCATGCATATTCAGTAGAGCTGAAACGAGTCAGGAAACTCTCCAATTTGATTCAATTACGATTCTAATGTTTCGATTCAATTTTTTTCGATTCGAGTTTTTTATGATAGATTTTTCATAAATATCTGATTTTTCCTTGCATTTGTTAATGATGTAATACAGTCAGACCGCTTTATAACGACCGTCAATAATCCGACATTTTCACATACCGACAGGATTTTGCCAAGAACAAATGTACATTACGTTGTTTACTGTCCACATAAAGGAATTTACAGCCTCCGACACAGACATGAAATACTCTGAACAAACATGCATTTTTATTTGCTAAATCCCACGGTACAATGACACAAAAATTTGTCAATAATAATTGCCGATTATATGTTTCGATTATTTATTGATAAGTCTAAATTTAAGAGTGACGCTTGTTAAAACAAAGACTCAGTGGCTTCGTAGTTATCTGGTGTGCACTTGACTGTTACGAAAAGGGTGCTACGAGACACTTGGCTACAGAAATGACCGAGAGACCTGTAAATGGCGTCGGACTCAGCTGACTTATCGTTTCTTTATAAGAGCAAATTGGATACAATGATCGAATCCCCAAGGGACAAACATGTCATTATAAAGAGGGATCACTGTATAAAAATCTTATCTTGACCTCAATTTTAATCCCTTAGGAGAAAATTGCATTAAATAAAAAGGAAAATGGCACTATTTGTTGTTTACACATGAAAGTATTCAAAGTACAATGATAAAATAGTAAAATAATAGACTTTTTTGAAGCCGATTTGATTCTGACTGTCCAACGGGTCGATTCGGGTCGGAGGTAAGAATCACGATTCTCGGTTTTCGGGTCGAGTCGTTGCAGCTCTTGTAATCAGACTGTAATGTGTCTATACTTTGAGGGACAGGGAAAGCCAACTGTGACATGACCCAAATTTGAATTCACCTATAGTGAAAACGCGTATATAAATAATTTCATAGACAAAGAATAAACCAACTTGAAACATCACATTCCAATTCTCTCATAACAGGTTCAACATGTACAGGTCTTCGTCATGTAAAACAATCTTCAGCAAAACGCCAACAAGCTAAAACTATACATTGGTCATCGTTGATTTTTTGACAGCTTACCTATTACACATTGAAATAGTTGATCTTACCTATTTTCTTTTGTAATTCTGTGGATTTTTTGTAGGTGTTTGTGGAAACTCTACCATAGGCACCATTTTGTCTTGTTTGCGTGTTAGTCTATAAATAAGAAAATGAAAAATTACTGCAAACAAAAGGGACTATCATTACTATTGATAAACTTATCATTCATGTTTATTTTTCTGTAGAGAAAAAATTATTTCACAGAAAGTGAAAGAAGACAAAAAGGTCGTAAGATGAAGACACCAATTTACATTACATGTATAGATCAAAGTAACAATCTCAATCTGTGTGATGACACATAAGGTAGGTCAAAACCTTGATATTCATTCAAAATAATGAAAATGTATATTAATGTATGAAATATGTTTTTTATTTTTTTCTATTTTTTTATCTTATTATTTTTTTTGGTCATGCAGTGGTAGCCCATATTCATTGATGGAGGAGAGAATCATATTAAAAATGTACCTATTAGGAGAAGACCACCAGTCTCCAGCAGGTAAACTGGCAAACTTTCTTAAACATTCAATATTCAAGTTTCTTGTGATTCTCAAAGCTGCACTGACTAGAAGAGAGAAAGTGTATAAGAAAATTACAGAAATTTTAGTAGTGAAAAGCTGCTACATCTAGGTCTTTGTGTAATGACAAATATTCCTCAACAATGTAAGTGATGCTCGTGTCATTCCATCAATGGTATGGTACTCATGCTCAGGTCTAGAGGGGGGGGGGGGGGGGGGCC
>JACSZP010047674.1:0-12637 GCA_016161895.1 Pinna nobilis | reverse complement strand
GCAGGGAGGGTTCTTTAACATGCCAATACCTACTGTGACACGAGACCTCGGATTATACTTTCTCTCACCCAGAGCAGAATAATCCACCTATTCATCCATTCTGAGATATCTCTATCTCGCACCCCACATGCTTGTCTCGAACCCCCTGACGTCACATGCCGTATAATTTACCTACTTTTGACGTATTTCGCCCACTTGAATGCAGTTTTGCACATATATTTCTGACTTTAAAAATGTATGGTTTGAGGGTAAGAGAAAAATAATCAACCACCACTTTGTACAGGAACAGATAAATCCCACCCTCGTGTCAAAGATTTGCAACATCCACAACTCGGCAAGCCTCGTCGTGGACTACAAATCTTTGACACTCGGGTGAGATTTCTCTGTCTCTGTACAAAGTGGTGATAGATTATATTTTTCTCTCACCCTGGACAGAATAATCCACCTTTTCATCCATTTTGAGATATCTCTATCTTGCACCCCACATGCTTGTCTTGAACCCCCTGACGTCACATGCTGTATAATTGACCTACTTTTGACATATTTCGTCCGCTTGAATGCAGTTTTGCACATATATTTCTGACTTTAAAAATGCATGATTTGAGGGTGAGAGAAAAATAATCAACCACCACTTTGTACAGAGACAGAGAAATCTCACCCTTGTGTCAAAGATTTGCAACATCCACGACTCGGCAAGCCTCTTCATGGACTGCAAATCTTTGGCACTCGGGTGAGATTTCTCTGTGGACTGCAAATCTTTGACACTTGGGTGAGATTTCTCTGTCTCAGTACAAAGTGGTGATAGATTATATCTGTCTTATCCAAAAGACAGGGACAGACAGACAGACAGACAACCCAACATGGACACTAACCCACAACCTCAAGATCAGAAAGTGAACATGCTTACAACTGAGCCACAAGGGCCCCTGGAATATAACATTGACTTACCTGCTGGGTGTGTGATATGGGAATGATGAAGGGGAGTTGTAAGGTCTGTAGAGGCTGTACTATTTGTTGCTTGGCATTCTGCTCTGCTTTGGCTTTTTCTTTCATTCTCCGACTTCTGATGAACGAAAAAGAAAGATTTGTTTACTTTTTCATAACTAAATTTTATAAATTTTCGAGGATTTCATTGGTTAATAATCCAGAAAACAATTGGTTCATACTTCAATGACCTGAACGCTTAATAAGTCATGCCCCTTATGGTTGTGTATTACGTCACGCACACTGAATGCAGTGATGGTAGCGGTTGTCATAATGACGCAATTAATACGCGACTGTTTGTTTGATTATAATCGTTTTGATAAAGAATAAAAAGATAAACAAACGTTTCAAAAATTGGCAAAGTTATTACCAAAATTTAATTATAAGCATTAATGATTCTATATTGTTTCTGGTTCACATTGAAATGACCTGAATGAAGACAGAGCACACTTTTGCATAATTTGCTTCGCGAGTTACACATGTGCACAGTCTTCATTCAGGTCATTTCGCAGTGAACCGGACAAAATATAGAATCAATGCTTAATTGCTTTTCTCCAATTTGACATCCCACTCAAGAACAGTTCACATATATAGAGAGATCAACACATATCAGTAAAGAACTTCATATACCATTAATCAGGGGTTCAAAACTCCCAAGTCCAGGGACTTAGTTAGGCCTATAACAGTCTTTGGACTTGATATTTAGAAATACTTGAAGTCCAAGGGACTTGCCTTATCTACATGTACATTAATTTTATTTTAGTGCATTGTTTACAAACAAAATTCATAAAGGACTTTGAAATTTCTAAAACGGACTTGCCAGAAATTTACTGTAGTCCAAGTCCTGGTCTAGACTTGAGCATCCTGAATTTTGAAACCTGATTAATGTTATCATACTTGTCATACTATGTAAATGTCAAGGTCATGTTCATGACATACTCTTGGGTATCTGCTTCCAAGATGAATGTATGGTCTAGAAAAAAATTTAGTGACATAATTAGAATCTTTATCTTAATTTTGTACAGGTATGTCATACATGCCATACATCAAAAGTCTCGGAAAATTGATCTCTTTAAACGTGTCCCGGAGGGACGTCGATTTTCCCGAAAATTTGCGTGGGTCCCTGAATCCTGACAATGTCTACATGAGCTTAAAGTTTCATTCATAGTTTCTTTAATTACTGTGACAAATTTTGCCTACTTTCTGCACTTTTCGCCATAGAGCAGGGTGGCCAGTTCTTTTAATGTGCCAACACCACCTGTGACATGAGGCCTCAGTTTTAAATGTCTAATATGAAAGACAAGGACGGCCAACTATAATGACGTGGCTGAAGGGCCTTTCAAAACTCTTGAACATTTTATAGTCTGTTCATTTAAAACAACAGGAGATTCAACTCATCAAAATTGGAGTTATTAACGATATTTTGATGAGGAATAATTCAGAACATTCAGATTAAGTTTCACACAGCCAAGAAATTTGAGTCATTGAAGTTAAAGATTTACTGTACCATGAGAAATATATACCGTAGATCAGATAATATTGATGGACAGAGGGACAAATTGATAGGGTGATTCCTGTATGTGTAAAATAATTAGGACAGGGCAACCATGCATGCACAAACACATCCAGGGCTTTATATTAACCCTTCCTTCCTAGTGGCCCACAGGGCAAGTAGCTTAAAAAATCTACTGGCCCACATAAAAAAAAACTTTATTTTATCTGGCCTATAATATACACATTTTGAATGACAGGCTACTTTAGGTTTGTGATAAAAATGGAATAGATAATTTTGGTATATTTAAATAGGTATAATTTAAGTATGCAGATAAGTCTTCTTTTCTGAATTCCTACTGGACAACAGGGCTAGTTCAGATGAGAAATTTACTTGCCCGATAGAATCTTATTTACTGGCCATGGGCCAGCAGACCAGTGCTAATTTCAAGCCCTGACATCAGTGTGCACACTCAGTCAAACATTCACAAACACGAATTCACACACTATCACATAAGTTCAGCTATTGTCTTGACAATAGAGAATATTGCTAGTACCAATGGACAAAAAATCCTGAAAATGTTCATCTACATCAGAAATGTAACAAAATTTTGCATTTTCTATAGGAAAAAAATCCTGAACTGAATTTAAAAAATACTGATTTCAGGATTGTTTCTGAAAAACAGCATCTCTGTGTTAAGGTTATAACCTCTTGGTTTATTAGTTTGGACACTGGAAAAAAACTACATGGATATAAACTATATTTCTGTACATTAATTAAATACATACATGTACCATCTATATACAAAAACCATCCTATGTCTATTACTCTTCAAGCCTCCTTCAACCTCACTTAGGAGACCACCTCACTTATTAGACCAATTTCAGCCAGTCACTTATGTGGTCTTAATAGTTAGGTTCATCTTTACATGGATTTTGAGAAAAACATGGTAAATGTGCATACAGTCAACTCCACATATAACAAGATAATTGTCTCGTTATACATGTAGCCGATCTTCGTTATTTGGATTCACAAAGTAATGCATGGAAAGTGCAGCGGGAATAGAAATCACCTCGTAACAACCAGTACCTCGTTACATGCAATCTCGTTATATGTGGAGTTGACTGTACATGTTTTTGGGTGGCCACGCGGCCTAGTGGTTAGAGCATTTTACTTTCAAATGAGAGGTCCAGGGTTCGAACCCAAGCCACAGTATGGTTGCCATCCCTGTCTTTGGGATGAGACTGTAAAAACCGAGGTCCAGTGTCACAATAGGTGTTGGCATATTTAAGAATCCTCCCTGCTCTATGACCATAAGTGGCAAGCATCTAGACAAAATTTGTCGTCATTCACCGGCACATGGTTACATCTCCGTATAAGTGAAAAATTCTTGAGTGTGACGTTTAAACCAATAATACAACCAATAATCAATACACCTGATTCTTGTGAAGAAAATACGGTTACACTGCTTCCTTTTAATCAGGTTATATGCCATTAATATTTAAAATGTATTCAATCGCTCATGACAAAATTAGTATCATATTTTACAGTTTTTAGTTACATGTACATGTTAGTAAAGCCTGTCTTATAGACCATTCACCATTACACATTTCATTAATGCACATGTCTGTCTCCATCATACAAGGATAAACAACTTTGTTTGATCTCCTTATTTGAGTTGAACCGTTTCAACACAACATAACATAATGGACTAGGAACTCTAGACAAAGGAAAAGAGGATGCAATTTTGAAACATGTACTTAGGGTTGAAGGACTAAGGATTCTTCGATGTTAGAAAGCCTCTGATTGGCTCTGCTTGTCTCAGATAAGTATGAGAGCCCTACCTGTCTCAAATGAGCATATGAGTCCAATACCTGTCTCAAATGAGTATGTGAGCCATACCAGTCTCAAATGAGTATGTGAGCCCTACCTGTCTCAAATGAGCATGCGAGCTCTACCCGTGTCAAATAAGAAACGGAGCCCTACCTGTCACAAATGAGAATACGACAGTCTAAACATAAGTTTTAGGAAATTAAACAAAGATAGCATTTATAGTTAATAGAAGAAGAATAATCCCTCAGGAGTAAATCCACATGGAAATCTTAACCAGAGGATGAATTTATTATCTGACATTTGTTTAAAGTAAGCAATTTGTTCCTGACCAAAAATATTCCATATATTCATTAATTAGTACCGCTTGTATTGAGAAAATTAAGATTTACAAGCATACTTTTAGCGGTAGTACTTTCTTCCAAAAGTACAGGGGTCACTGGGGATTAGAGCTGCAACAGGTCAGGAACTCTCCGATTTGGTTCGATTTTGATTTTAATGTCTCGATTCAAGTATTTATGATAGATTTTCTATAAATATCTTATTTTTCCTTGCATTCGTTAATGACATAGTATAAAAATCTTATCTTGACCTCAATTTTAATCACTCAGGAGAAAATTGCAATAAATAAATGGGTGAATGACACTGTTTGTTGTTTACACAAATGAAAGTATTCAAAGTACAATGGCAAATAGTAAAATAACAGACTTTTTGTGAGGCCGATTCGATTCGGACTGTGCAACTTGCGATTCAGGTTGCAGGTAAGAATCACGATTCTCGGATTTCGGGGTGAGTCGTTGCAACTCTACCGGGGATTAGTGGTTAAGACATGTTTACCTTCTAATCATGAGGTCACCAGTTCAAATCCATACCTTTACAGCTGACTCTCAATTTCCTTTGAATTTAAGACAGTAAAAACGAAATTGCACAGTAAAAAACCCGGCTCGATCACTGCTAAATGGCCCTAATTGCCAAACATTACAAACCAAATTTCTGACACTTTATTGGTGTTAGTGACATCTCCATGGACGATAATTGGTTGATAAATCAAGGTAACTCAAAAGGGGGATAACTCAATCTTTACTTTGCTTTTCTGTATTTCACTCCCCTTACTGAATCCCTATTTTTGACAAGACATGGAAAATGGTCTACTGCACCAAAAATTACCACATCACTCATGTTCTATCTACATGTGCCACATGCATATACACAGCCGCTAGGGTACACAATACAAAGCCACAATGCCACATACATATCATACCTTGCATGTTCTTTTTCTAAAGCGAGTTTCAGGTAGTTGATGCCACCAGTTCCCGAATTAATCCTTTCATTTCTGATAACAACAATTGATTTGCTTGTAATCACATATGAACAAATTACACTGACACACTTGTATCTGATAGAGCTAAGGCACTGCTTCAAAAACTGCATTAATAAAATATATGCATTGCTCATTTTATATGTACATGTATGTATACATTTCCATAATCTGTTTTCAGATATGAAGGCATCAAAGAATAATTAAAAAATGATGAAAAAAATGTATATATGGAATAATATTATGAAAATCTCAAAATGTTTCATTCATTTGTACAAGCTCAAAATTATTATGCAACTTGAGTGAAAACTCAGACTGAAAATTGTGATGGTACATGTAAATACGCCTGTTAAGACAAAGTTAAAAAAAAAAGATGTAAAGGAGTCTTTCGATACCTACATGTAGATGTACTTAGGACCATAAAAAAAATTGAAAGTTTCCATAGGCTGAAATTAAAATGAAGAGTTCTGGAAAATTTGGTCAAATACAGTTCCAAAACACAGGCAAGCCTCGTTAATCCAGACGCAAATAATCTAGATGCTTTGCCTTTGGAAAAAATGTCCTTGTCACATAACTTTCAGTTTGTATCAGTCATGGGTAAAGAATGCTTCAATGATCTAGATGCTTCTTTATCCATGCAGTAATTTGCTTGAGAATGAAGACATCCAGATTTAAACACGGCTCCAGGCACTGTATACAACAAGGCAATCAGTAAACTGATGCATTCTCCCTGAATCCAACTTTAATCGAGGCAAAACTTAAAATATATAGAATGACCTTGACCTTTGATCTTGGACTAAGGTCAGTGAACACTATGATCTTTGTATAAATTATGATCCAGGTCACTCAATACTGGAAAGAGATATGGGCAAAATCAGATTTTAAATCCCACATGCAGAATGACCTTGACCTTTGACCATGAGACAAGGTGGGCCATAAGCCAGAGTCATTGGGATTATATTTTGTAAGGATGACCTAAATACATGTACATGAAAGGGTTAAGGAGATTACTGCTCCAGATGGACAAATGGATGGACGCACAGACGGATGGACAAAGCAGCGACTATATGCTCACTTAACATTTTTTAAGGAGCATAAAAGCAATTTTCTTATACCTGATGATCAGAGAAAAATTAGCTGCAGGTCACTTGGTTGGACAATTAATTATCAATAAATCAAAACAACTGGTTTTCAAATTAAAAAGACCATTAGAATAAATAAACACAGAATGTACAACATTAATTTTCATTTTCAATCTAAATACTTGTGTTTACTTTGAAAATGGTACTTCAAAACTTTAGCATGTGCTCCCATTCTTTTCAGACCTAATTTTAAGTAAAACATGTCTGCAGAAGAACAATATATTATACAAATGTTTGGAAAGTATATTGCAGATCTATACAAGTGCACAAATAAATTTAGCGCATCATTTACTTGTAACCAGTTGATAAATTTTTTAATGACTATTAGTCTAGAGAATGCAGCCATGGCTAAATGGATAGTGTGTTTACGATCCGATCCGATCGTGAGCCATGAATCTGTGTCGTTGCCATTGTCTTTCCCTGTCCTTTTGGATGAGCCAGTAAAAACTGAGGTCCTAGAAAATATGTCACAATAGATATTGATCAGCATGTTAAAGAAAATTCACTGCTCAATAGCCATATAGTGTCAAGCATAGGCCAAATGTGTCATACTTCACCAACTTTGGTGACATCTCCATATAAGGGAAAGATTCATGAGTGGAACATTAAACAACAATACAACCAACTCTTATATAGAGATTTCACCGTGTGCTGGTGAAGGGCAACACATTTTGCCTATGCTCAGCATATATGACCGCAGAGCAGGGGGGAGGGGGGGTGTCTTGATTGTGCCGAAACCTACTGTGAAGTGGGACCTCAGTTTCTACTAGGTGTCTCACCCGAAAGACAGGGTCATCACAGCCGACCGTGACATGAAGCGGATTCGAAACCACAACCTCACAATCAGAAGGTGAACAGGTTAACCACTAGGCTCTTTGCACTTATAGATACATGTATCATAGATGTACATTTGGTCATCTCAGGGATTATACATACCAGGCCAGGTATTAAAACTCAGAATTAATGCTTATATAGATACACTCACAATACCAATCATATGGAGACGTCACTGTGTATCGGTGAAGACGACAAATTTTGCCTATGCTCAGCACTGCTGGCCGTAGAACAGGGAGGGTTATTTAACATGCCAACACCTACTGTGACATGGGACCTCGGTTTTTATTGTCTCATCCGAAAGACAGGGACGGCCAACCGCAGAGTGGCGCTGCGCAGATTCGAACCCTTGACCCTTCAATTCAAAGTCAAACAGGCTAGGAGGTCCCACATGTATGTAGTAGTACTGTACCATTATTACAGTGTACTATGTGTGAGATTAAAGCAACGTTGGTTGGCTGGTAGGTTGTATTGTTCACACCCAGTGAAGGGCAACAAATTTGGCCCTATCACGCTTGGTGCTTATGGCCGTAGAGCAGGGAGGGATCTTTAACATGCTGACACCTACATATGTACTGTGACACATTAGACCTCGGTTTTTACTGTCTGATCCGAAAGACAGGTATAACCCAATCCCAGGGTGGCTTGGATTCTAACCCGCTCTTACAAATGTACCAGTACATGCTAACCACTAGGTTTATGATGTCCCCAATGTGAACTGCTGTCAGCAAAACTTTACATGCAGACAATTAGATAATTACTAATGATCCGTTATCTATTGTGATATAGGACTTTGGGTGTTTACTGCTCACATGAGCTTAAAAGTAAACCAGCCTTATCATTTATTTAATGTCTCTAAAACAATCTGGTACAGTAGAACATGTATTGACAGACCACTCCAAGGCAGCTAGGTGCTCACTTTCAAGGCAGCTATAGTGCTCTCACATGACAGTGGTTTTTCAAAACAGGTTCCACTGTATAGAAAGTATTAACAATGAATTTGATGTAAAAATATACAATCATATATGCTTTATACTGTTGGTTATATTTCGCAACACTACTGAACAATCCCAAAGGGATGTAATTCATGGATACATTTAATTAAATATGCAAAATCATTAAATTATTTATTGTAAAAAGTAATTAATCATTATAATCAATTCACACACGCACACACACACCAATTCAAACATCATATTACTTAAATGTAAAATACATGTATATTAAATATTTGTTAAAACAGCCACTTATTAACCATGTACATTAACAATGTGAACAAATATCTAGACTAAATAATAGTCAATCTTTCTATGACTGCTCCTGTGCTCCTTTTTTATGCTACGTCTTATGGAGATCTACTAAAACCTGATTGGGAGGTCAAATTCCATGACCTCTGCCAATGACCAATCAAAATTTGAGCCACAGTAATTGAATGTACAGGTCGTCAACATATACATGTACATCTAAAAGACAAATGATGGGAAATTTAGGTTCTAAAGATATACATGTAAGATTTGATCCGGTTTTACCAGGTACTTGGTCTTTTCGCAACAGGCACAAAACTGTAGTACATTAAAGTTCATCATCAAATTGTGATAAAATTAATAAAAAATTAATAAATCTTTTCTCTGCCCATTAGCTACTCAATGAAATCCTCTCTTATAGCCAAATGTATTAAAAAATTATTAATTATTTGATAGACTTATGTTCAAACTTTCCAATCACAAAAAATATATACAAGTGAGCAAATAATCACTCCCCAGTTGAATATTTGGCATCAAACTTGAACAGGGCTAGAAATTAATGATTGCCCATTCGGCAGTGGCGAATGGAAATACTACTGGGCTAATAAATTTTCCATTGAGTTTGCTCGTATGGCGAATCAAGTTTACAAAGAATTGCTAGGGAAATTAAGCATTTTATGAGGGAGACATGCATTTTTCCTCCAGAAATTATCAAGATTTTACATAAAAATAGAGTCTTCCGAATTGTGAGGGAGATTTGGCAAGTATGGTAAACTAAAATAGATTTTTTTTAACTTTGAAAACGTGCAAATATAAACGGTCTTCTTAAACTTGGCGTGGGCCAATTCAGTCTTTGAAATATATGTGTATATGTATATATGTATTAGCCGTATGGCTAATAAGAATTTCTTACCAATTTCCTGCCCTGTTAAAGGTCCAAGGCTATAAGATTCTGAGGTCTAAGTCTAAACCAAGGCATCACTGTTTTTTCCTCATGTTCCTTTCCATGAGACCATACAAATCAAGTTTCTGACACGCAGTAGGTGTCACTCACTGTTTAGAGCCCTCACTACATAGGATAAAGTCTAAGGTCCCCTATGTGTGTGTGTGTGTCTCAGATTTTTTCAGTATCAAATACTTCACTATTGTTAAATGTTTGATGCACAATGCAAACTTTTAATACTAGTTAACAAACACATTGGATCAAAGACAAAAGCGTAGTTATTTGTTAATAAAATGGTGTTGAATTTCAAGGGACTTGCTACATATTAGTTATAAAAGCTTGTTGTTGCTCTTTTGAATAGTGCTAGCTATAGCTTTTACAGCAATCAAGGGGGCCGCCGTTGCTAAATGGTTAGCGTAAAACCGAGGTCCCGTGTCACAGTAGGTGTTGCCATGTTAAAGAACCCTCCCTGCTCTATGGCCAGCAGTGCCAAGCATAGGCAAAATTTCTAGCCCTTCACCAGCACATGGTGATGTCTCCATATGAGTGAAAGATTCTTGAGTGGGACGTCTATCAGTTACTTGGGGATGTACACCTAATGAATTGTGAGTAAGTTTTTCAGTTTACTTGGGGATGTACACCCAATGGTTTGTGAGAAAGTCTATCAGTTTACTTGGGGATGTACACCCAATGGTATTTGAGAAAGTCTATCAGTTTACTTGGGGATATATTACTTGGGGACATATACCCATTGGTATTTGAGAAAGTCTATCTGTTTCTTGGGGATGTACATGTACACCACATGGTTTGCGAGAAAGTATATCGGTTTACTTGGCGATGTACATTTGTACACCCAATGGAAAGGTAGAATGTCTATCAGTTAACTTGGGGGTGTACACCCAATGGTATTTGAGAAAGTCTATCAGTTTACTGGGGATGTGCACCCAATGGTTTGTGAGAAAGTCCATCAGTTTACTTGGGGATGTGCACCCAATGGTTTGTGAGAAAGTCTATCAGTTTACTGGGAATGTACACCCAATGGTTTGTGAGAAAGTCTATCAGTTTACTGGGGATGTACACCCAATGGTTTCAATCCACTGTTCATTTGGTTCTCTCCTCTTGCAATAAAAACTGGCCCAACCACATGACTGATAAATTGTCCAGTGTGGTATATTACAAAGTGAAATCGAAATGTTTCCAGCCTGCACTGATATGATGCTGCCATCATGTTAGAATAATGTTAAATGAGGCATGAAAGACTGATTAAACAATAAAATCACCCATTAGACAGATAACTCCAAATGTTTGTTAGGTCTTTTTACTTTAGACACACATGACTCTTACCTCCTGTCCTTCTCCTTTAACAAAAGACGTTTCAAATAAGAAACATCTAAGTTTGGAGGTAGGCCCTCCTCTATTCTCACTCTACAAAAATAATATTCATTTATCTAAACATGTACATATAAAATATGCATACTTCATGCTGTTGATTGGTTAGTTGTATTGTTTTTTCACGTCCCGCGCAAGAATATTTCACTCATATGAAGACGTTGACGTCATCATATGCCGGTGAAGGGCAACAAAATTTTCATATGCTCAGCATTTAAAGCCCTAGAGCAGGGAGGGTTCTTTCACATGCCATCTGGCCTACTGTGATAGAACACCACCTCTGTATCTCATAATGTCTCATACGAAAGAGAGAGAGAGCCAACCAAGACTTTGCTTTGGCTTGAACCCCAGACCTCAATCAAAATCAGAAGTAGAAAACACTAACCACTAGGCCCTGTGGAAACTGCATACTTCAGTACAACAGAACTTGCCTATACTGATAAACCGTCTAAGTTGCCTCAGTCACCAGCTAAAATTAAAGGTCTACCTATCTCATGTGACCTTAAGGTATGCTTCCTACAATAGGGTTTTCTTATATGCATCACCTGAATTAAGAGAGCACCTGTCATATGGGAACATATTTTCACCTTCCCCTAGACAATCTCTTAAAACAGATTAAACTGTCTATCACTGTTACAGCCATGGAAATGTGGTCTTTCAAGGCAGGAGATCTTTCATGACTAAGGTTTTACTAACAGTTGAACCAAAATATAATGAAAACAAACGGGAATGAATTTTTCTTTCAAATTAAGAGGTTTTTTTTTAAAAAAAAACTGGATTAAGATAGCAATGAAGTAAATTAGCAAGGGAATTAAAATAATTTCAAATTAAGCAGGATTTCAATATATTGTATCAGGGTTCAATATTAGTGAATTTCTAGAAGATTTTTAGAAATCCTTTTTTATGAGTGGTATACATGTAAGCAAAGAGTCTCTCAAAAAACTGGTCAGTCAATATTCCAGTTGTTTTTTTTCTTTTAAATAAAACAATTTGGTATATTTGTCTACAGGGGTCGCTGTGGTCCAGTAGTTGGCATGTTTTCCTTCTAATCATGAGGCTGTGGGTTCAAATCCTAGCCCGAGCCATGCTGCAGTTGGCTGTTCCTGTCTTTAAGATGAGACATTAATAACTGAGGTTCCGTGTCACAGTGGGTGTCGGCATGTTAGAGAACGCTCCCTGCTTTATGGCAATAAGTGCCGGTCAAGCCTAGGCAAAATTTATTGTCCTTAACATGCACAAAGTGACGTCTCCATATAAGTGAAAGTCTCTTGACTGGGACGTTAAACAACAATACCAACAAACCAGACAATCAACCAAAATATGTCAGTCAACATAAAAACAAAACATATCAGTGTACTTTCGACATAAACATGTACCGTACATGTACTTACCAAGATGTTTCACCACACATGTACACGTACCTGTACAATGTACATGTATAAGCATGGACATACCTGTATG